>PVJH01004227.1:0-128905 GCA_004026705.1 Nesogale talazaci
GGGGAGATGTAGGGCTTGACTGGATAGGATCCAGGGGACTAGGGCTGGGAGAGAGTCACCAACATGTAAGCACCCAGACAAGCCACTTCCTGAACAGTGAGGTATGTATGTCAAACTACCCTTGAGGCCTGGACAGCACAGCCCCAAGCTCTGTGGCCATCTTTTTGGGGGCCTATGTGGAGGATGGGGGTAGTGGGTTATCCTTGGGCTGCTAACTGTAACGTCAGCAGTTCCAATCTACGAGCTGCTCTGCAGAAGATAAGGCATCTGCTCCCATAAAGATTGAGCGTCTCAGAATCCCACAGGGGCCTTTCTCTGTCCTGCAGGGTCACTGTGAGGCAAAACGGACTCGACGGCAGTGAATTTGGCTTGGTTTCTCCTGTTTAGATCAAACACTAAAAGACAGGTGGAGAGCAGAATAACATCAGTGCGACATACAACTTTCCTCGAGTTCTTCAATGCTTCTCCCCCACCCCCCACCCCACCATCATGATTGCAATTCTACTTTACAAATCTGCTTAGGCCAGAGCACGTACACTGGTACAATAAGAGTTAAAAACCCAAAGTATCCAGGACAGATAAAGCCCTCAGGACCAATAATGAGAGTAGCAATACCAAGGCGGATAAGAGAAAGGTGGGTGGGGAGTAAGGGGGAACCAATTACAAGGATCTACATATAACCTCCTCCTCAGGGAACTGACAAAAGAAAAGTGGGTGAAGACATCAGTCAATATAAAACATGAAAAAATAGTAATAATTTATAAATTATCAAGAGTTAATGAGGGAGGGAGGGGGAAAAATGAGGAGCTGATACCAAGGGCTCAAGGAAAAGAAAATGATGATGGCAACAGATGTGTAAATGTACTTGACACAGTAAATGTATGGATAGATTGTGATCAGAATTGTACAAGCCCCCAATAAAATGATTTAAAGAGAGAGAGAAAGAGCTGGAGAAAGACCTTTATACAAAAGGTGGGAAATGCACAGTGATTGTAATTGGTATCTTTACACACCTGAAAAATATTGACTTAGCAAATATATATATATATATATATATGTTATTACAAACAATGAAAAAGAACAAAAATATCAGGAGAGGCCACATTAGCTGACACTTACGGGCTGCCTGCCACATGCAGGTTTTGCTGTCAGACGTTCACATGTCCCAACTCCTTAGATCAGCCTCAAAGATGTGAGGATCTTTAATGAGCCTTGTTTTTCAAGTAAGAACATTGAAGCACAGAGAGATGATATAATGTTCCCAGACCACACACACAGAGAAGGTGGTGGAGCTAGGGTCAAAGCTAGGCAGACTGGCTCTGGGTCCACCCTCCTCACTGTGTTGCTAGGCCATGCATATGGCATCCTCATGATGCATTGGAGCAAACGTACTGCTAACCAACAAAGCCAGGGACTTGAACCCACTAGTCAGTTCAGGAAGGAAAGATGAATCTGTTTGCCCCCCCCCCCAAAAAAAAGATGTACAGCCTCGGAAACCCTATGTAAGATTGTCATAAGCCAGAGTCAACTTGACAGCAATGGGCTTGGGTTGTGTTGGGTATTTACACAAGAAGTGGCAATGGCGTGACTTCCACTCACTTACTTGAGACCCACAGTCAGGAAAGGATGTCATCACAATCAGGAAAGGATATTATCATTGGTTGAGGACCAATGAAAACCAGAGTAACCTTCAGTGAGTTAGATTTGCCCAATGGCCACAATAGTCAATTCCAACATACATGAAGATGGCATCACTCTCATTGCCACCCAGGTGATCCCTACTTCTAGTGGCCTGATCAGATAGGGTAGTAGCCATGCCGTGATGGACTTCCAGGGCTGTAAAGTTCTGCAGCAATATGAAGACTCATCGTTCTCCCTCAGTGTAAGGTCTAATTGACAGTCGTCCTGTTAGCAGTCCCGTGGCTCATCAACAGTGCCACCAGGCCTCCTGAAGATGACGTGGGGCCAGGCCAGCTTCTTGCTGCTACACGTCAAGTGACCACTGGATAGAGCTGACTTCCTGGCAAACAAAAACACCCCCAGATTGCCTGGGCACTACAACTTAGCACATCGTGGGCCCGCAGGCGCATGGAGGTAGGCCCAGTCCCACCAGGCTCCCAGTGGGGACAAAGTGAGTCATGCTCCAGAGAAGACACTCCAAGCAATGACTCTTGAAAATAAGCCATCCCTTCCAAAAGAGGCCAGGCCATACACACAGGCATGGGAGCCAAATGATGGCAAAGCCTACTAGCTGATAAATTAATTTCATGTGGAAACAAACTGGGCTGGTCTGGGGTTAATAAAAACCCCACTCACATCAAGATTTCATGATGGCACAGACTTCTCTGGAAAAGGTCTTGTCTTCTGAGGCTATTTTGGATTTGAGCTTCACAAAGATTCCACATCCCAGGCTGCAATGACAGAGCTGTCTGGACTGGCTGCAGTCCAGGAGAAGCAGGCAGCCTCCTTGTGCATCACGCAGAAGTAGGTCTTGGGCTGTGGTCTGGGGATGACCAGTCTTCCTGGACAACGAAGGACAAGCATGGCCATTCAGACCCAGGAATAGGATTCAGGCACCTTGAAGAAACTTGTTTCTTGAGCTTCTCAACATCAAAACCAGGCATGGCACACCAGAACACATGGGACACCCTTCAGACTCCCAGAGGGTCCCGAGAACCTGTCCATTCCCAGCTGACAGCCTGGGAGGGGGGGGGGTGCAATGCCTTGGCCACTCTGCCCAGAGTTGTCCAGTCATCACTCCACCTACTGTTTGGTTGGATTGCTCATTTCCCATGTGGTTCTCACCTCCATAATCACCTCTTCTGGGGGCTACGACCAGCTTGTAGGATTCCCTCTATTTTCTCCCACCCCGATTGACCATTGCTTATTTCCGTCACTTAGCATAAGATCTTATTCTTTTTTTCTTTTTTCATTTAATTGAGATCTGTGCCCTTATTTTTAACCTCTGTCTCTCAAACTCTCTCCATGGTAATTATATCTGCTTTGTAAATAATGAACACAGTAGGCCTGGCCTATGGCAGGCCTCCAGAAGGACCCTTGGTGATGCAGGGTTAGCACCGCTGGCTGTTGACTGAAAGTTATAAAGTTCAAGTCAGTGCCTTGGAAGAAAAGTCTGGTGGTTCCCTTTGAGACAGGAAGTCCTGGAAACCCTATGGAGTGCAGTTCTTCTCAGGCACACTTCAGGTTGTCAGGATGCATCACCAACTCCACCACAAATGATCTGAAAGAAAAATAAAAGATAATGAGGTAAGAGATCTCATCTAGATGAATGACTGGGGAAGGACTTCAGAGGAGACCAGAGGATGATGGAAGCAGCCAGATGAGTGACAGATAGGTTCAGTTTCCAAGACAAGTAAACTTGTGTTGCAGGAATGGATGGAAGGTATGTTATTCCAGGTAGACTAGAGAAACAAATACATAGACATGCATATGGATATAAGGAAAAGGTTTATATACAAGAGGAATGGGACATTGAGGAAGCATCCCAGCCCATTCCAGTTCAAAGTCGTAAGTCCCATTTTAGCCCATATGCCCTGTACCAGTCTATAAAGTTTCCACAGGCCAGTGGGTGCAGAGTCCCAGCACTGGCAGGGGTCCCTTCATGGTTTCTCATTTGCAGGGCTCAAGGTCTATCAACAGCATCCAGTGACTGCCACAGCATCCACAGTTCTGTTTGCAGCAAAAGTTACTCCACATACAAAAATATCCTCTGTCAAACCGACATATTCCTGGGTATTCTTTCACTCTGCCTCTCACTGTTCCATTCCAAGCATCTACTTACAGATCTGCACTATTGTAGAATTGTATATATAACACTAATTGTCTCTGTTGCTGTCCACTCTTGCAAACCTCTCCTCGAATTCCCCTGCCTCTGTCTAATTTTTCTCCTCATCTACACTCTTGTTCCCTTATGATGTACTCTCTACTCTACAGGTAGAACAATCCTATAAAATGAGGTGATGAAAAATTTTACTCTGCCCTGCACTTTAAACCCCCCAGAGCCTTCTAGCTATAATCACCATAGAATCAGAACTCCTTATTGTGTTCCTAGGAGCATGGTGGCACAGAGGTTACACATTTGCCGCTAACCTTAAGGGCAGCAGTTCAAAACCACCAGTTGCTCTCTGAGAAAAAGGCAAGGTTTTCTACTCTCATAAAGCGTTACAGTCATGGAAATCCACAGGGGCAGTTCTATCTCTCTTGCCGGGTCACTGTGACTTGGAATGGATTTGTGAATTAAAAAAATCATTTTATTGGGGGCTCATACAGCTCTAATCACAACCCAAACCTACATCTGTTGTGTCAAGTATGCTTGTACATTTGTTGCCATCATCATTCTCAAAACATTTTCTTACTACATGAGTCCTGACGTGTCTTTGCCTCTCTCTCCAGCCACACATCCTGCTGCTTATGGGTCCCTCGGGATGACCTTCTGTGGCGGTCATATGCTTATGTTAATTTCAGGATTGAGATGTAGGGGTGGAGTCTAGCCTGTTAATCTGGAGATAGCCATTGAGTAGCCAATGAGGCCTCCATGTGGACATGGCTTTCTCCTGAGACTTCTGGGAAATCTCACAATATTTCACTGGTGGAGATGAGAAGCTATCTCCCCAGTTGTTGGGAGTTAGTGTCAGAGACAATAAGCTGTAGACAAGACAAGATGGCAGTGTTGGACGAGTTTCAGGAGCCGGAGGAGAAGCCACACAGCCTTGCTCTGATGGAACCAGACCTCTGAAGCTGGAGAAGCTATGTGGAGATGCCTGCCAGCACTGAGTTGCTTCTACCACCATGGGATGCTGTTGATGGACCCTGAACCCTGGAAGTAAGGAGTCATGTGGAGACCCCTGCCAGCAGCGAGATTCTGTACCCACTGACCTGTGACTTCGTGAGTCAGAAGGAGACTTTATAGACTGATTTTGGGCATATGGGTTAATATTGACTTATGACTTTGAACTGGACTGGGCTCAATGTCCTGTTCCTTTTGTATATAATCCTTTTCCTTATATCTATATGCGTGTCTATGAAATTTGTTCCTCTAGTCCACCCAGACTAACACAGATGTGGTGGTGCATACAGGGGGCAAAGTTATAACCACTTCTTAGGCATAGCCAAACATCTTGAAGGAATTAGTGACTGGGCCCAGAGGATAAGAACCATAGTCGAGTGACACCCTGGTCAATTGGAACAACATAGTTGACAAAGGCAAAATTCAACATCCTATTTTGCTTAGTCGCAGCTGAAGTCTTCAAAACTTCTGAGCAGCCATCTAAAGTGCAACTACTGGTCTTTCCCCATCCAGAAGCAAAAGAGTGATGGCAATAATTAGTCCAATGGACTAGTGGGCCACACCGGTCTCCCCTGCTCAGCCACCACCACTCACTGCTCTGACCACAGGAGAGGGTCTGGGGTAGAGTATGGGGCACATGTGGAACAGAACTCAAAGTCAAACTGAGGCAGACTTCGTGGTGGGATAGGGATTGGAGACCACCAGCACATTCGCCCTTCGTCACGCTTCAGAACTGGAAGTAAACTCCCCCCATTTTAGAATCGCCAACTATTGAAGCCCAAAAGAGCAGCATTTACCTGATGGCAAGGTTCAGAGGGTGAGGTTAAAAAGGGAGGGATAGACACTGGAAAACCTGCGAGGCTGTTGACTAGGTGAGGCTACCTTGCAGGATGGGATGACTATGGATGAGTCGTAACAAAATGTGTGAGAACTGGAGAGCTTAAAACACCTGATATCGACTATGTAAACCTTCACCTCATACAAAATAAGGGGTTTGAAAAAATAAAGTTAAGGCTGAACCCCGGTGGCGTAGTGGTTGAGTACAGGACTGCGGCCCATTGGCTTGGCGGTTCAAATCCAGCAGCAGCTCACTGGGAGCAAGGCTGGGTAGCTCCCACGACCACCAGAGGGTAGTGATGTAATAAATAAATAAATGATAAAGTTTAAAACCTCTTTTAAGTTACACATTTGGACAAAAATTAGCAACAATACCAATATTCAGGTGAGACTGATGCTTGGTATGTGATAAAGAAGGGAAACGGGGTGGATAGACGCCATGCTGAAGTAGACCCTTCAGGCTGGTTGAAGGACTGCCTAGAAGGGAAATCAGGAATGGAGCATCACATCTAGGTTTGGGACTGATCTCTGGTATGGATACAAGTACCGCTTTCCAAGGTGAATGAGACCAGAAGAGAGGGTGTCTTGGCCATTGCATTTGGGATAACTGGACATCCCCTGCTGGGAGAAGCCTTGGAAGAAGGTGGCTCGGTGAGTGCAGCGATGATGGGGGAGCTCTTGGTGTTGCTGCTGTGGTGACTGTAGAGCCCCTCAGGAGGTTGCTGAGGGCGCAGCCCCCCTCATGAAGATTGCGTGTACAGCAGAAAGAAACACAGCCCACTCCTGTTTGCATCCATGATGCTGCCATTGTGTCACCTTGCTGAGGAGTTCTGCCATTCCCACAGACACACTGCTTTACCAACCAGGATGTCCCTACCTGTCAACTGGTCCACAAAAAAACAGATCATGGGGTTTTGTTTTAGTCTGTAATTAAAGGAGAGTCTCATGTTAGTGAATCAAAGTCTGCTTGGGGCTGGCATACTGATTAATGTCTGCTCTTATCAAAGTTCAGGAGATTTTAGGGAGAAGTCAGACTTGAATCTGGGCGGTGAATCAATGCACAAAAGGAGACTGCTCTGGGAGGGAGGGAGTCGCAGAAGTCAGGACCTCACCACCTTCCCACCCTTGCTCCAATGTCATTCTTCAGTGAGGCTTACACTGACCACCCAGACTTTAAATGGCATAACACTGACCCTCACATCAACTCCTAGTCTTCTTCGCCTTCTTCCTTTGGAAAGCACTTACACCTTCTTATAATTTACTTGTTTAGCTCACATATGTATCCGGTCAATCACTTGATAGGTGCTCAATAAATCATCTGCTGAGTGGAGGAATAAATAGATGAATGAATGATACATCTTCCTCAAGCTCTATGAATCTCTCTGCCAAAAGAATGAGTTTTTATCTGGACAGGTAGCCCTATCCTAATTATGAAGAAACACCCCCCCAAAAAAAGTTTCCTCTCACTAAAGCATTAAACTATGCACCCCCATACAGAAAGCATTCACTGATATTCCATCTGTCGTGCATATATGACTGCACTCACAATTGTGCATAAATGGCTAAATGCTTGACTACTAACCAGAGCTGATGACTCGAATTCACACAGTGGTGCCTAGGAGGTCTCCTCGCAAAAGGCCACTGCCATGAAAACTCTATGTGAATTCTCATTCAAATGCCTGGAGTCACTATGAGTCAGAATCGACATGACATATGCACCTCAGTTATCTTTTAGGTGTCCTCAACATTTTCAAATTAAATGCAAACTAAAACAGATGAACAGAAATGACCTTTTCTTCAGGACCACATGGCATTCTATGTAATAACTGAGCACGTAGTTCACAGGATCCCGTAGCTCGGGATCCCTTTGCTGTTACTCAATATTCCTCCCATTAAGTTGATCACTGACTCCCCCCACCCCCCAATTAATGGCAGAAAAACTCAGACTCCTCTGTGCTACACAGTAGATGGCAGCACGAGGATCAACACCTGGGAGTGTCTGAACCCAGAATCTACCTGCTGCTGCTGCAGGAGTGGGGTCGAGACCCCACCTCATGACAGAGTCAAAGGAAGGTAAAACAACCAACTGAGAATCCAATGCCCCCACATAGACAGCTGTACACAGCAATGGATTAAGGCAGTGGCTGCAACAATGGGGCCAAGCATCACAACATTGTGAGGCTGTTAGGACTGGGTAATGTTTCATTCTATTTACAGAATAGAGTCAGAGGGCTGAGCCCCAGTGGCGTAAGTGGTTGAGTGCGGAACTGCAGCCTGCGGGCTTGGCGGTTCAAATCCAGTGGCGCTTTCCCACCAGTGGCAGTGATGCCCACAAAAAAAAAAAACAGAATAGAGTCAGAATCTGAGTCAGAACCAACTTCAGGCCCGAACGGCAACAGCAGACCCAACCAATGAGATGCCAAGGTTCACATCCTGGAAGCAGCCAGTTAGGATCGCCAATTCAAGATCATACATGCACCCCAGACGCAGATACGTTTGCATACACCCTGATTGCTTGTGCTGACACCAAAATCCACCATTTTGTAAAACCTCTGAAGCTGAGGTGCTTGAAATAATGGCAGTCCCATGTTGAGGTGACCTGAGGCCCTAGTTGGACAGAGGCCAACCCGTCAGCTGTCTTCAAGCCTACTCCAACTCAGGACACGTCTGTGCAGCAGAGGAGGCCTGTGCACCACGGGATGTCCAATGGCTGCCATTATAGATGCACGTCACCAGAGCTTTCTTTACGCTAACCATTTACACCCCCCAGGGGGACTCCTTCCAAGTGGACAATCCCCATTTCTGTCTCCACACTATTCACTCTGCACCCCCCCCCGCCCCCGCTCCACTCTCAAAAGTGTCCTGGGTTGAGTGATAAATGAGAGACTCATGGAATCTCCAACCTGGCTCATCCTGCTCCAGACTGAACCCAAGAGTGGCTCTGATTAAAATGGGCGGTGCCAGGACTTCTCCTATCAGGGGAATGCACCTTCTAGCCTCCCGAGGTCAGAGCAGCAGGCTTCCCATTAGCAGCCGCTCTCCCCGAGGAAGCAAGGCAGACTTGCATGGAATTCACATCTGGAGCCCTGCTCGCTCTGGGCCAGCTGGACCCTCTTCCACATAAATCACCCACACCAGCAGCCAGGCCTGGCCTGCAGCCCCGCTCAGGTCTCACCTCAATTGGAAACATCGCAGACATTAACGGAAGGTTTGCCAGGAGCACTGCAGCACAGGTGACCACAGGCTTACTTTTATTCTCCAGATTCACCTGCCCAACAGAACCAGACAAGCAGGCACCTGCATTGGAATCCCAGAGCTGGCTGCCATCGGACCTGGGAAAGGGTAAGTTGAGGAGGGAATTCAGGCAATGAGGCCAGGGTCACCCTGCACACAGCTTCCAAGACACTCTGGCTGCCTTGGTCAGAGTCAGTGGGCTCAGAATGTGCTTTCTGGTGTCCCTGACTTACCAATAAGGGATGGACGGCCAAGAGATCCCACCTGGATTCGCTTTGGTGGTCCAGGAAGAGGAAAGAGGTGGCCCCTGGGTGCTGTGGATAAGCTCTGTGAACTTCTCCTTTCAGTCATAGAGAGCAAACTCACTGACCTGAACTTGGCAGTATTAAAGGAGAGTTACAGGCCAGGTATAAACATTTGTCTATCTGCTGGGTCCTAGTTTCTAGCTTATCAGTTCCTTCCTGGTTGTCCAACGAAGCATCCATCAACATGGGTGATGAGTAAGGCACCCTGTCCAGGGCAATAACTGGCTATGTCATTGGTTCTGAATGCAGGGCAGAGGGACACTGAGACAGCAGAGTTCAGGGCCAGGCCAGGCATCAAACTATGGCAGGGCCACTCGTATCTGCACTGAACCTAAGCCCAGAGGCTGCTCAGGGGCATGATGACTTTTGTCCTCAAGCAGAAGGGGTCAGTGGGAGCTAGGAAGAGCCCCAGGCCACAAGTTGTTCAACCCTCCAGCCTGTGGGCTCTTTGAAAGTCTGAACCAACCACCCTACAACCAACAGGGAGCTATGGAGACTCTCCTCACTTCGCTTGCTTGCTCATAGGCTTTGGCTAGCACTTGGCTTCCCAAAGGGCTCACTCAACGCTGAGCCTATTTCTCCTGAACCTCCCCCCAGCTTACTTAGCTTGCTGCCACTGAATCTAGCTCACGGTGACTCTCTAGACCTGCTCCGCTGAGCTCCTGAGACAGTAAGTCTTTATGTGAGTAGAAAGAGCGGCTGTTCTGTTAGAACTGTTGCCCTTGTGGTTAGCAGCCCAATGCACAGTCACAATTTAAAATAAGAGAAACTAAGGGAAAGCCTAGGCAGGTATTGTCCAAGGAGGGATTGAGGTATATAATTCTCCCTGTAGTTGGTCATAAGGAGACCGCAGTGGGCAAGACAGAGAGACGAAGGGTGTCCACGTGCACTGCAGAAGCCTTCTGCAAACACGAGTCAGTCCTTCCTTCACAGAGTTGATAAAACAAACAAAATAGGTTGAAAACAATTGTTAGTATCAAACAATAATAGCAACTATTGATTTGCCTGTAGGATTAAAAGGTTCTTTCTGTTCATTAGTCAGAAAACTTAAGAACAAGCCTTCACTGAGTGCTAATTATGTCCAGCATGCTCCAAATACTTAGAGTGATTATCTAAAACATATACTCACAAATGTATTTGACCTACCAACCCCTTTTCAGAAAAAAAGTATCAGCACCCTTCTGGCAATCAAAAATGTTTGTACTAAAGCCTATAGTCTGGGATAAAGTATAGGTATCTGTTTTTGCACACCCCCTGGATTGTTCCAGTGTCTTCCATAGATGATATAGCCCACTTTGTAAAACGATCAATAATACAAATATCAGAACATGCTGATATGAACCATCCTGGTGTCACAGTGGGTTATTTACCCACAAGGTCAGTGGTTCAAACCCATTAGCTGCTCATGGAGAGAAAAATGAGTCGGTCTGCTCCCTTAAAGATCTGGAGTCTCAGAAACGCTATGGAGCACTTTTAATCTGTCCTCCCTGAAGGGGTGCTGCGAGCAGGAACTGCCTGCCAAGCAGTGGTTTGGCTTGGTTTTTTCATGTGGTAGATAAGACGATCTTAAAGAATATGTATGTAAACTTCCGCTGACATACTTTGGACATATTATGAGAAGCAGGCAGTCCCTGGAAAAGGACATCCTATTTGGTAAAATGGAAGGGCAGAGAGAAAGAGGAAGGTCCTTGATGAAACAGTTGGACACAGAGGCTGTATCGATGGACTCGGGCAGAGCAACTATTGTGAGGATGCCCCGGCTCACGCAGGGTTCATGCTGTTGTGCATAAGGTCGCTATGGTTAAAGCCACCCAATGGCACCTAGCAGCAACGACAGATAACACAAATGTGTTTTGCAAGTGAGGAGCTTAGAGCTCAGAGAGGCTAAAAATCAAACTCACTCAAAAATCAAACAGAACAAATGCACTGCCACCAAACCAATTTGACTCCCAGCAACCACACAGAACAGGACAGAAGTGTCCCTGTAGTTGCTGAGACCGGAGCACTTTACAGGAGTACAAAGTCTCCTCTTTCTCCCTCGGAGTTAGGTGGCTTTGAATTGCTGACCTTGCTGTTAACAGCCCAGTGATAACCACTGTGCCCCCAGGGCTTCCTCGTGCTCACTATCACACAGCAAGACCATTGGAACCCAAGCAGTCATGTCAAGGTCAGAGATGTGACCCACACTAAGCCGCAGACCTGGCGACTTTAAAGATGGCGGGCCAGGGCAGTGTCCACAAACTCTCCTGGCCCAGAAGCCATGGGGAGAGGGCAGGTACATACAATGAGGGACCATGCTACAGCCCCAAAGGCGGGACACGCCCTACATACCTGGCTCCTACACCAGGTCCGGGAGACTTCCTGAATGCGACAGGTAGGAGCTGGGACTGCTGGAACCAAAGCTGTCCTCTCACAGCAACCAGCATGTAAGAAACCCAGGATCTCCTTGGCACTGGGGGAAGAGGGGGGACAGTCCCATGAAGGCACCGACTCATATCTCCAAGCTCCCTCCCTCAGAGTCCTCAGAATCCCTGTCCACCCATCCACACACCTTTAGGGAACTGGGCGCATGAATCACTGCTCTCCGTCAAGGTTATAGTTTCTTGTCTTAAAAAGAGCACCTATTCTGCTTATTATTCTGAGGGGGGTTGGAGGGGAATAAAGTTGCCTCTCTCTCTCTCTTTTTTTTTTTTTTTTTTGGCTTAGAAGGTGGCTGAATTTTTCAATATATTCATGCAAACGAGATATTTCATCTCATGGATTTTATCCCAGTTCTGTCTATGCACATTTTAAATAAATTAAGATGAAATAAATCCATTTTATTATATTACCCAGTGCCATCTCCATGAAATAATGCCCATATTTGTATTTCCTAAGGAATGTTGACGTGGCTAAAAATGTTGCAGCAAGTGTAATCTTTGAGGATTGTGCTGCCAGAAAAAAAATAAATCTAGGCCTTTGTTTAGAGCCGAGAGTAGCACCACTTTTGATTGAAATGACTTGAAATATCCATCCCCCCAAACATGGCCGGGCCGTAAAGTGTACAGAATTGATCGCCATTGGCGGAGAAACAAAAGTGGCATGCCTGCCTTTGTTGTCTTAACATCTGTTCTCTCCCTTCCTGCAGAAACGACCCCACAGAAATCAGCTGCGCCCGCTTCCTTTGCAGGGGAGAAGTCGGATTGGCAGTGGCTACCCTGAGGTGCCTGAGGGGGCTGCCCACCTCCCCCGCTCCTTGCTGTTCCCTGTCCTGCAGCTGCAGAGAGCCCAGGCCTCCCTTTCCTCACTTTGCGCTGGCCCTGACCAAGACCCCTCCCGTTTCCCCACCTTTCTCTTCCTGAAAAGTGTACCGTGAGCCATATGGATCCTGAGAGAACAAAGGGCAGATTCCGTGCAGGCGCTGCTGAGTGAAGTCCGTCACAAAGGGACCGCATGCATGTGCCTGAATTCCAAGAGGCAGGTTTTCGATGGCTAGGGCGATTTTCAGTTAGGTCTCTGAACCTTGCCCTTCGCATAGACAGGCTATGACACACGTGGGGCTGCCAGGAGTCAGAATCAACCCCATAGCAAGTAGTTGGTGGTTGTTAGTGGGAGAGGGATTGGTGGGGTCAGGGATCTTTAGTAATTCATCTCCAATCCAACACCCCCACCATCACCACCACCACCACAAACTTAGCACACAACAAGAAAATGGCTCCACCTTCAACATATGTTGGGTGGGTGGAGAGAGAAACAGACTACAAAACCAGGCCTCACCTCTCTATACACTGAAACAATGGAAATCATGGCTGGCTGTGTTCAACAAAGAGGAGGGTGTCGTACCAAAAGCACACCTGGACACCTCAGCCCTCCCCGTTCCAAAGTGCCTAAGGGTCTTGGCTCTTCCCGTGCCTCTGTGTGTGACTCTCCTGCACAGGCTCTGACAAAAAACGAGGCACCTCATCAGTGCCGCCTGCCTGCCAAGTTCCTCAGCAAGAACCCCATGCCCACGGGCTGCCGTTTCCCAGCCACAGGGTGCCAGGAAGGTAAGTGCTTCCTCTTGCCAGAGTCATCTGTAGCTGGGAAGTCACAGTCATTCTCTTTTAGCAGCCAAGTAGGATGAGAGAGCGTGCCTGGAGACACCTCAATGGGTCCTCAGACCCACCTGGTGGTAAGAATCCTGACAAGGTGGGCAGCCTCTGGTCCACTGAATGAAAGAGAACCCCAATTTCTCCCCAAGGCTGTTGTCTGTGAGAAGGCTCCATCCCGTCTGGCAGCAAACCCACAAACCCCCGGGAGCACGCACAGCCAAGTGATCCTCGGAACTGGCTCCTCCCCCTCCACTGCCATTAGTGTCAATTAAGTTCCCGGTGACAGGCCACCTTGGAGGAAACGCTGGAGCAACAAAGATATAAACAACGCCAAAGCCTTTGGAGTTGATATATGGTTGCATTTAATAAACATTTGTTTGCATATTTTTTATCATGCTAATGAATATAATTACTTTAATTTATGTCATCAAGCTAGGATTCTGTTCTGATCTATATGTCACTTAAATGTGTAGTGTTAGCATTTTGCACACACACTAGCAATTTGAAGAAGGGGAAAGATTCCCCCCTCCTGAGAGGCCTGGAACTGCATTCCACAACCATGTGAACCCTTGTGGCACCCCCCCAGAACCCCCAGAAGGGGAGTGAGACCCCTGCTGCCTGGGAGACCATTTCCAAATGGCACACAGTCCACTCACTTTCCTGCAAGACTGCCAAGGGGAGCCCACCAGCATTTATCTCTATCCCAATGCTCAGCACACAACTCTGAAGGAGAATTTTCATCATATTAGCAGGTTTTAGTGATTATAAAAGTAATGCACATTCATTTTAGAAAACACAAAAAACCATAAAAAGAGATTACGCAAAGATTCTGAGTGAAGCTTCCACTCTCAAAATCCCTAGAAGTCCCACAGAAGTGTAAATGTGTGTGAAATACATACATATATGTATGTATATATGAAATATATATAGAAAGTACTTGTGGATCTGAGCTATATATATAAAAGACTATATAAGAATAGATGTACTTTCTTCTAAATGGTATTGAAACACAAAAAGGAGTATTCTTGGCAGGAGAAGTCCCTGAAAGGAAGACCAAGATGAAATTGGGCGAGCTGAGGAAGGCACTCTCAGAAGAGAGCCATGCTGTGTGAGATGTGCCCCACGGGGGGTGGGCTGTCCACATCATCAGCCAAGCATTAGTTGAGGAGCTTCATGAGAGCATGCTAAGTGGGTCTCCTCTAAGGTTTTCCCTTCCAGAACTTATATGCCAAGTGCCATTTCAGACAGATGACAACCCTCACAAGTGCCCACTCCATCAAGACTGGACAGTGCTGGTGACCCAAGTCCTGACACTGTGGCATGTCCTCCACAACACACGGGAGAGAGCTGCCGAGAATAATTACAAATTCAGTTCCACACCAAGTGAAACCATTCGGTTGGGGACTATGGCATGAGGATCACACCTCACAACTGGCCCTGGACTAAGAAATAATCTCATTTTACACAAAGTCAGAGATTCCTTTTCCTTACCCACAGATACAGTATGGCTCAGGGATCCGGCCATCACAAGCACTCTGTCCCTCAGCCCAGGGGAGAACGCACCACACCAGCACATAAAGAATGGAGAGCGGGCTGAGCCCCGCTGGCATAAGTGGTTGAGTGTGGGACTGCGGTCTGTGGGCTTGGCGGTTCAAATCCAGTGGCGGCTCTCAGAACCATCACAGCAATGAGGCTGTGTCAGTCCGGGTAGACTAGAGGAACAAATTTCATAGACATGCATATAGATATAAGGAAAGGGTTTATATATAAGAGGAACAGGACATTGAGCCCAGTCCAGTTCAAAGTCATAAGTCCGATATTAGCCCATATGCTCGAATTCAGTCTATAAAGTCTCCCTCTGATTCACAAAGTCACAGGTCAGTGGGTACAAAATCCTGGTGCTGGCAGGGGTCTCCACATGGCTCCTCGCTTCCAGGGCTCAGGGTCCATCAACAGCAGAAGCAACTCATCACTGGCAGAGGTCTCCATATGGCCACCCCAGCTTCAGAGGTCTGGCTCCATCAGGGCAAAGCCATGTGGCTCCTCCAGCTTCTCAGAGGCTGCCATCTTATCTTGTCCATGACTGATTCATTGTCTCTGACACTAACTCCCAACAACTGAGAAAGATAGCTTCTCATCTTCACGAGGGAAATATCACGAGATTTTTTTCAGAAGTCTCAGGAGAAAGCCATGCCCACATAGAGGCCTTGTAGGCTACTCAATGCTATCTCCAGATTAACAGGCTAGACTCGACCCCTACATTTCAATCATAAAATTAACATAAGCACATGACTGCCACAGAGGCCCACAAAAAAAAAAAAAAGAGTGGAGAGCATCCTTTACCCCTGCAGGCCAGTGACTTCTTTCTCCTACAAGAGTCACGAGGTCAGTGGTTCTCAACCTTCCTAATGCCACAACTCTTCAACAGAGTTCCTCAGATTGTGGTGATCCCCTATCCATAACATTATTTTTGTTGCTATTTCATAGTCATAATCTTGCTACTGTTATGAATCGGGTGACCCCTGTGAAAAGGTCATTCAAACCCCAAAGGGGTCGTGACCCACAGGTTGAGAATCACTGCAGTAGGTAATGAAGCCTGGGAATGCTACTTCTGTCCTTTCAAATAGGACCAGTAGAGATCAGAGGCAAGAGATAAACCAAGAAGACAAGTATAAATACTCTGCATAAACTTTGAAAATGAGACTGTGATTGAAGGACATGCATGCCAAACCTTCACAGTGTAACTAATTGACAAAGTGAACATTTTAAATAGGATCCAAAGTATCCTCATAAAATAGCCAACATGTCTAGAATTCAATCAAATATCACCAGGAAAATCAAAACAGGAACTAGAAAAGACAACAAACTATTGTGAACAGTGAGATGAATTAAACGCTATAATTATCTGACATGGATTTTTAAAGCAGCTGAGATAAAAATGTGCCTATAAGCAATTGTAAGTTCTCTTGAAATGAATGCAAAATAGATAATGTTGGTGATAAAATATATCTTATTTTTGAGGCCACATGGAAGTTATAGTATTAAAAAATATCATTATTGTTTAGGTGTTCTAGAGGGGCTGACATATTTTGATGAACTTGAAGAAAGACACACAGAATTTATCTTATCTGAATAACTGAGATACACTCAGCTAAGGCAGTGCTGAGAGGAAAATCTGTAGCACTAAAGCATATAAGAGAAAAGCTTTCAAATCAATAATCTAAGCTCTCACCTCAAGAATCTAGAAACAAAATAAATCCAAATAAATTCAAGCAAGCAGCAAGAAGAAAGTAGTCAATGTAAAAACAGAAATCAATGACATCAAGAAAAACAAGGTCTGAGCCCCGGTGGCATAGTGATTGAGTGCAGAACTGCGACCCACAGGCTTGGCAGTTCAAATCCAGCAGCGGCTCTCCAGGAGCAAGGCTAGGTAGCTCCCACGACCACCAGAGGGCAGTGATGGACCCCCCCCCCAAAAAAAAAAAAAGAAAAGAAAAACAATAAAAGGAAGAACTGGGTCTTTAAAGAGATTGCTAAAACTAATAAACTTGTGACTGTGATAGTTTTATTGTGCCAACCTAACCAATAGGAGCATGTGAGATTAATCAGGTCACAGGTTGATTGGAGGGCAAAGAGATAAATAGCTCAGCAAGGCCTGCCCCTCACTCTCTTGCTCTCCAGTGATCAGACCTGCATGTGGCTGCTTTAGCTAGTTCTCTGCCTCAAATTTTGAGCTATACTACATGTGAGTCTGCCAACCCATGGATCATGTCACTAGAGCTTAAGGTTCCTTCAAGACCTGCTTCACCAAGCTGCTGATGTATATATACATCACTTCAGCTTGAGACTAGTGGATCCGGTCATCTTGCATTGTTGAGTTCAAAATCCCATCTGGTCCTGCTTCCCTAAGCTCCTCAACTGCTATTTGTAACCCACCCTGATATTTGCTGCCTGTGGGCAGATTCTGCCTGCATTGCCCAAAGGGAAACTCAGCTCTCTGCCTCTTTGACCTTGAACCTCGTGAGTTGAAGGATTTCTAGTATATTAACTGCTCAATGGAAGTAAGTTGAACTGAACCCTCTGTACTGCTGTGTGGACTAAAGCTGTTATATTACTTCATGATTGATATAGATAGATGATGATGATGATGATGAAGAAGAAGAAATAGATAGATAGATAGATAGATAGATAGATAGATAGATAGATAGATTAGATATAATCATAAGTGTTCTGGTTTTGTTTCTAGAGAGAAACCTGCCTGTGGGGTGAAGACAGAACTTCTCCACAATTATTATACTCCAAATATTAGGCTGACTATCTACCAGCATTTGTTATGGAAGTGTCAATTACTTAAGGCCTTTTGTATTGTCTAACCAGAGCTAACTCCCCTGCTGTTAGAATGATAGTTCCCTTTCTTTGAGGCCTGTGCGCGGATTCACCTGCTGATATTAACATCTCTAGCCTAACCTGTTTAGCCACATTCAGGAGTCTGGGGTCTAGTCTCCTCACATGGGACCCTGATGGCCCCCTTTTCCTATAATGTGTGCACAAGGCACAACTCCTTCCTGTGATGTATGTCCTTACCTGTAATTGGGGGCCTGGCTTGGCTCCAGAGGGTATATAGGGATGGGCTGTAAGATAGAGGCTCGCTCTCTCGGCCTGCCACTCTCAAGCCTGCTTCGCTTCAGCCTGCCTCCCTCCAGGCTCCCTCTCCACGTGGACCATCTAGTGGGGTGGAGGTGAGCATGCACCATGAAAGGATATATATGTAACTTGTAATGCTCTTCTCTCTCTCTCTCTCTCATGATCTCTATATCGGTGTTATAATAAATAATAATTATTGCTACACAACTGCCTGCTGAACCCTTGCTGTGAGTATATCAGGAGGCCGGCCACCCCCTGATACCTGCCTAACACAATCACTGACAAAGGAAAACAGATAAAAGAGATAAACGAACACATGGAATGAAACAAGGGATATCACCCTAAAGACCTCAAGTGACTGGTGAATTTGAACTACTAGTCTTACAGTTAGCAGCCCAATACATACCCTGCAACATAAAAATGTAAATTCAAACACATTTCTAGTAAATTATAGGAACTTTATTATGCAAAAATATATCATGTGGAGCATACTATTTCTCAGCATAGGCTCCCTCTATGTCTGTACACTTTTGAAAGTGAAATTTCCATCTCTCTATCCCTTTCTCCAAGAAATCTGTACCCTTCAATTAATACCACATCAAAATGGTTGTGTTGGTATCCTTCAGGGATTCCAATTGTATGCCTTTTGAATAAGTTATGAGTCTTGGAAACTAAAATATCACGACTGTAAATGAACTAGCTGGGATGTGGGATAGCACCAAAAAGACATGCAACTTTCTTCTTCAGTTGTTTAATGCTTCCTTTACCCCACTATCATGACCTCAAGTCTACCTTACAAATCAGATTAGACCAGATCATGTATAATGTTACAGATAAGAGCCCAAAACATGAGGAACCCAGAATAGATAAAACCCTCAGGGCCAAGACTGCGAATAGAGATATCAGGAGGATAAGAGTAAGGTGGAGGAAGAAGGGGGAATCTATCCCATGGATCAACATCTAACCCCATCCCAGGGTGTCAAACAATAGAAACATGGGTGAAGGGTGAGAGAGGATGATGAAGATATGAAAATAATCATCTTTAACTGATCAAGAGTTCATGAGGAAAGGAGGGTGGAAAATGAGGAGCTGGTATCAAGCAGAAAGAAAATACTTTTTGAAAATGTGGATGACAGCATATGTACAAATGTGCTTGACACAATGGATTAATGTATAGATTGTGATGAGAGATGTAAGAGCCCCCAATAAAAGTATTTAATAATTTTAAAAGATCAGAACTGTAGGGAGAACGGGCAAAGGTTTCAAATGAACTTATCATAGGCCGGCCTTCACAACTCTCTTGACTGTGAGCAGTGTGTTGTCTGTTCTGAAAGGATTTCCCTCAGTGCAACTTGCCTGGCTCTTCCCTTACCAATGTCATTATTGATTTTCTTAAACCTTCTTAATAATCGGCTTCAAAGACCAGCCTGTGTGATTAGAGAAAATCCATCAAGATTGCCCCTTGGAGATCCTGAAAATAGTCACCAAAACCTTTCAAGCTGACCTGTCTGCCTTGACTTTACCTGGACCAGCAGATCCCCCTCAGCGATTGGAGATTTCACTTTTGATTTTAAAGGCACCCAGATGAGACTGAGCATGCAGCATCAGCATCAGAGGATGGCTCAATAAGACCTGTGACATGCAGGTGACACAGCTTTCTTCCTGAGAGGGAAGCTGACTTGAGATACTGATGTAGATCCAAGTATACAACCCTCCTAATAAATTAAACTTTAAAGAAAACAAAAATTTTTTAAAAAAAGAAAACAAAATTTCTAACAATTTGACCAATAAAAACCATAGAGATAGAGAAAAGGCCATCATCATGGATTTCATCTTACTTGAATCCCCAAACAATGCCCATCGAAGCAACAATTAAGGATTGGTGACAAACAAGCTAGAGATAGCATGATAAAATGTTGCAAGACCCACGACTTCTTCGTTGAAAATGCCTTTACTCATTAACGTAAGCAGGAACTTGCACACGTGGTGACCCTCACTAGATGAAGTTCACAGTAATCAAATTGACTCTATCTATGGGAAGAGATGACGGCGAAGCTCGGTGTCATCCACAAAGATGTAACTTTGAGGACTAAGTGCATCGCACTCAAACCACAATATCTTCAATCACCTCGTGTGCATGTGAGAGCTGGACAAGAATAAGGAGAATGGCAACATAATTGATGTATTTGGATATGATGTAGGAAAGAATACTTAGGCGTTTATGGACTGCCAGAATGGCAAACCAAATTATCTTGTGTTAGTCTGGGTTGACTAGAGAAACAAATTCATACTCATATGTCGTGAGAGAACTTTATATCAAAGAGCAGTGGTACATTAAGAAAACATCACAGCGCAGTCCAGATCAAGTCCCTAAGTCTGATAATAGGCCATATGTATGATACCAATCTATAAATTCTTCTTCAGACTCAAGTAAAACAAGAAACCGTGCTGAATTCAGGAAGATCACAGCCCAGTGGGTGGAAAGTCTTATGGATCCAATGACAGTAGAAGCATCTCAGGGCTGGCAGGGGTCTCCACATGGTTCCTTCAGCTCCAGGACTCTAGTGTAGCTCCCTGTGTCTTGTCAGCAGGAAGACTAAACAGAGAGTGTCTCACACCTCTAGTGAGGCATATAAAAATTCCCAGAATCCTCAGGAGGCAGCCATGTCCACACACAGGTCTCATTGACTATGGCCTGATTGACAGACTGCACTCCACCCCTTGGCATGTTGCCAGGACATTATGTAAACTGCCACAATCTTTAAAGACATTTAGCCAGAATGTTTCTTAGGAGTGAGGATGGAAAGACCCCCTCTTAAAGTTTGGTCATACTATCAAGAGGAACCAGGCACTAGACAAAAGTACCATGCTTAGTAAAGTAGAGGGTCAGCAAGAAAGAGCAAGCTTAGATGAATTGACACAATGGCTATAACAGTTGTGAAGATGGCACAAGATTGGTGGGGGAGAGGATGAATCACTAATTAGAAATTAATGTTAGTGAAGGGAAAGGCAATACACAATAAGGGGGAAGCAAACACAAGAGGATCAAGACAAAGGAAGACACTGGGATGAGCATAAGGCAACAACAGTAAATACTATTACTTATACAATCCTGCAAAAAACCTGAAACTCTTTCTAGGAGTAGAAAGTCTGATCTTTCTCCCTCACAGTGGTTTGTGGTTTTGAACTACTGACCTTATGGTTAGCAGCCCAACGTTTAATCATTCCATCATCAGGCCTCTTTCCAATCAAATTAAAATAGTAACTTAAGCTTACCCATGTACCTCAAAAGTAAGACCTGGCAACCTACTTTCAAAAGGTATAATTCTATTCTGCACTCCTGGAGTCTTCTTGAGTCATAATCTCCTTGAAAACAACAACAATCATGCCATTCAATAATATTTTACTTATTCCCAACTAGTTTATAGTTCCCATAGTTGTGTGAATTGGGACTTCTATTACTTTTATCAAATCCACTAATATAAGTCTATTGAGAGTATTGGCTTTATATACGTTTATTTTAGATGAGGCCACTTTTTAGTACTTTCCTATTCTGATGCGTCTATTTACTATCTTGCACATTCTTGGAAGATTGGCAGGGCAGGAAAAAAGCATTTTATTTTCAATACCAAAAGGTTTTTTTTCTTTCTTTCTTGTTCTTATCACACAGCATTGGCTAGGACTTTCAATGCAATATTGAATATAGATTCTTTATCTTGCACATGTCTTGAATAGATGCTTGCTGATAGTTTCATCACTGCTACAAATTTTTTGTGGATATCTTTACCTGCTTAATAGAAGCATTTTTCTACTTCTCACATACAAGAATTCTTCTACTTTTTGTCTAGTGTGACAGAATATATAATTTGGGGAAAATACTGGTTTGACTTCTATTGTGATTGTAATGTTAGAGATAAATTCAAAATTCTCATTGTCATGGAGTCAATTTCACCTTACAATGACCCTACCAGAGAAGTAAAACTGCCATTTTGCATTTCCAAGGCTGTAAATCTTTCCAGGATCTGAAAACCGTGCTCTTTCTCCCATGGAGCCGCTGGTGGGGTTGAACTGCTGAACTTGTGGTTAACAGTTCAAACCACAATCCACTATGCCACCAGAGTTCCTTTAGTACAGGATTTCAAAAAGTTCATGTGGAAAAGTCAAGGTTTTCATCTATGATTTTCAAAGTTATTTTTTTTTTTGGTTTGGTTTGTTTTTTGGGGGGGCATCACTGTCCTCTGGTGGGCGTGGGAGCTACCCAGCCTTGCTCCCAGAGAGCTGCTGTTGGATGTGAACCGCCAAGCCAATGGGCCGCAGTCCCGCACTCAACCACTACGCCACCAGGGCTCAGCCCCAAAGTTATTATTTTAAAGGTACAATTTAATCATCTCTGTATCTGTAATTGCATCCTCTCATCTCTTTCTCCCCACCACCTCCCCCCACCCCACCTCACCCCCACCTTATTTCTTTCCTAATGCTATATATCCTCTTTTATTCTTGATCAAACCTTAGGAATTTTTTTTAGTAATTCTACTAGCTTTTGTTGTTCTTCTTTATCTTATTAATGTTGGCTTTTATCTTTACTAATTCCTTTCTTTTATCTAGCAATATAATTTGATTTGATCCCCACCTCTCCACCCCCTTTGGTTCTTTTTCTAGCATGCTTGGTCCATTTGATTTCAATTTCTTTTCTTTTCTAATGGATACATTTAAATCCATAAATTTTCCTCTGATTACTGCATTGGCTACATCTCACAGGTTTTACTATTTGATGCTCTATTGCTATTTCTAACTAGTTTGTAATTTTCACTTTTTATGTCCTTATTAACAGGACTTTTTTACAAGAGTTTTTGTATTCATGAGTGTTGAAATTCATTTCACCTCCTTTTTTGTTGATGGTGTTTTTAACTTGATCTGAGCATGAAGCATATATACTTGCTACTTTTTAGACTGATTGGGGGGATTTGGGGGGATTTTTTAAAATATTATGTGAATATAATATAAATTTGTGGAAGGGATTTATATGTGTGTGAAAAGAATGTATATTATGATACTGCTAATACAAATCTGCTCCTTGAGATTTAAATTCTTTGCATTTTGTTGTTGTTGTGGTTTACTTGGAATATTCTTTATTAGGGAAGTATAAAATTCATCCTGTTAAGATTGGAGATTTTCCCATTGATCTTTGCATTTTTATTGGCTGCTGTTTGACACTTCCCAAAACTACAATATAGACACAAGAATCGAGTTGTTATCTCTTCTTGGTGGCTTATTCTTTTTAGCAATAAAATTGATCCTTCTGTGTCCTTTTCTTTTTGAGGTTGGCTGAAGTCACCACTGAGTTAAAGCTGGCCCTGTGCCTTTTCTTTTTAACAATGAAAACCTGTTTTACGTTTTCCAAATACAGAAGTTTGCATGTTTTGCAAATATTGCTTCAAAGCAACATTTCTATATGCAGAACCCTTAGTTCTAATAACGAGTAAACCTAAGTATGTATCCTTCCATGGAATTCTGGCTTCTCAATGGTCCACCTTACAAGCAGTTATCATTTGAACTGATTAATCAAACTAGAGCTACATTTTTTATAAAATAAATTACTATTAATATAATACTAAGATTATTTTATTTTTTAAATCATTTTATTGGGGCTCTTACAGCTTTTATCACTATATATATATATATATATATATATATATATCCATTTTGCCAAACACATCTGTGCATATGTTGTCATCATCTTTTTCGAAACATTTTCTTTCTACTTGAGCCCCTGGCATCAGCTCTTCCTTTTACGCAGCCCCCATCCCGACCCTTCCTCTTCCATGCCCCCTTTATACCCTTTATAATTTATATTCCTTTTTTCATGTCTTTCACTGACTGTTGTCTCATTTCACCCACCTTTTTGCTGTCCATCCCCTTGATAAGGACATATGCTGATCACTGTGATCAGTTCCCCGTTCCTCACCCCCCTCTCCAACCCTTATGCTCCTAGCATTGGTTCTGAGGGGTTATCTGTTCTGGATTTCCAGGTTGTGAGCCCTTATCTGTACGAGCATACATGTTCTGGTCTAGCCAGATTTGTAAGACAGATTTGAAGTCATGGGAGTGAGAGTGGGGGTAAGTATTAAAGAACCAGAGAAAGGTTGTATGCTTCATCAATGCTATACTGCACCCTGACTGGCCCTTTAATTCCTTGTGGCTGTTCTGACAAGGTGTCCAATTGACTGCTGATGGACTTTGGGTCTCCACTCTGCCTTTCCTTTCTTTCCCATTGATATGCTTTTTGGTTGTTTTGTTTGGGATCTTTGATGGATGATACCTGATCCCATCAACACCTCATGATCACACTGGCTGGTGTGGTTCTTTCATGTGAACTTTGTTGCTTCTCAGATTGATGGCTGCTTTTATATCTTTAGGCCTTTAAGACTCTGGATGCTCTATCTCTTGATAGCCAGGCACCATCAGCTTTCTTCACTTTTGCTTAGGCACCCATTTTGTCTTCAAGGCAAGTTTGTAGGTGGGCAATTTTTCTCAAAAGACAAAACTTAGGAAATGTACACATTTATAAATGGTAGTCATCATGTTTACAAGTAACAATTTCTAGTGCTCCAACTGGGGTTAGTTCATCTTGGCCTAGAACTCTGGAATAGTTGTTGTGAGGTGCCTCAGGAAGGTTCTAATGAATATGCCACCCTACCCATGACAATGTGAAACACTGCCCAGCCCTGTGCTGTCCCAGTGTGGCGCCCACTCTATCCTCCAGCTCCCAGAGGGCCTTCTTCTTGTTTGCTGATCCTCCACTTTACCAGACATGTAGGGTCTGGTCTCTCTGGTAGCATGTCCAAAGTACATGAGGAATTAGGGATAGAGCTCTTGCAACGTGATTTTAAATTAGGGAGCGCACTAAGGTCAGAATTCCTCTGAGTTTCACTGGCTTACCTAAGGACACATGGGCCAGTGGGTCTTCCATGTACTCTTAAATGCTTTCCCTGTAATGGAAAGTGATGCTTAAACTCTATTCTATATGTATACAATTGGAACTTTTTTTTGTTCACTCCATTAATTACTATTGTTCATTGTGGTTATACATATAAATTCATTATTAATTCATTAACTGATAAATAAATTAATGGCTATTTGGAAATAATTGTTCATCTGTATTAGATTTAGATTAGCTTATGGAATTCCCAATAAAACCCAATTTAAAAGGGTCATGGGTGAGAGTTATTTATAAACCAGTGTGAGGAAAGTTCTCTTTGGATACTTAAGTTTCCTTTTTATATGAGCCTAGGAAAATTCTTTTTCTTTCATATGTATCTAGTTCATCTCTTAAGTGGTAGTGCTTTTAGGGTATTTTATATTCTGGCCACTTTTGTGAACAGAAGAATTCCTGCTTGTGTAGTGAGTTACTCATTGGGCTGCTAACATGAGGTCAACAGTTCAAATGCACTAGCCATTCCATAAGAGAAAGATTTTAACTCTCATTAAGATTTACAGCCTCAGGAACCCACAAGCCTACTTTTACCCATCCTAAGGGTCACTATGAATCAGAATTTACTTGTTGACAGTGAGCAAAATGTAAACAGATGATTTTTTCTTTCTCTTCCATCTGCAATAGATTAATACTGGCCAATATATGATACATCAACTGAGATATACATGTTTTATGATTGAATATGAGGATAAGTCAAAAATTATTGCTATAAAGTCACAGAAAACCTGTATTAAACAAAAACATCAAAGTATGAAGCTATTGTTTCTGAACATATTTATTCTCCATCTTGGTTGGCAGATGTTGTTTGCTTATGCTTTTGTTTAAATTAAAAGATCCTTTTGGGGGGGACTCTTCCAAGAGCAATCTATACATCAATTATGTCAAGTATATTTGTATATATGTTGCCATCATTCTTATCAAAACATTTTCTATTGAGCCCTTGATGGTCATGCTTTTGTTGTTGTTGTTTTTTGTTTTTCATAAATCATTTTATTGGGGGTTCATACATCGCTTTTCACAATACATACATGCATATACTGTGCCAAGCACCTTCACATGCCTGCTGCCCTCATCATTATCCAAACATCTGCTCTTCCACTTGAGCCCTTGATATCAACCCCCCCATCCCTACCCCTTCGTCCCAGCTCCCTTCTCCCCCACCAACCCTCAGTACTTTATAAATTATTATTGCTTTGTTATATCTTACATTCTCCGATGTCTCCCCTCTCCCATTCCTCCGATGTCTGCCCTCCAGATAAGAGGTTATGTGTAGATTCTTGTAATTGGCTCTCCCTCTCTACCTCACCCTCCCTCAACCCATCCAGTAACGACACTCTCATCACTGGTCCTGAGGGGTTTGTCTGTCCTGGGTTCCTCATATTTCCAGTTCCCATCTCTACCAGTGTACCACTTCCAGTGCAGCTGAATTTGTACAGTAGAATTGGGACCCTGATAGTTGGGGGGAGGAAGCCTCCAGGAGCTAGAGGATAGTTGTATGTTTCATCACTACTTCACTGCACCCTGACTGGCCTGTCTCCTCCCCGATACTCCTCTATAATCATGGGGTGTCCAATTGCTCACAAATAGGCCTTGGGTCCCCACCTTGCTATCCTGGTCATTTGTAGTAATGTGATTCTTGTTCTTTGATGCTTGATATCTGCTTCCTTCGGCTCCTCGTGATCACACAGGCTGGTGTGCTTCTTCCATGTGGGCTTTGCTGTTTCTGTGCTAGATGGCTGCTTGTTTACCTTCAAGCCTTTAAAACCCCAGACACTATCATTTGGTAGCTGTGCATCATTGACTTCCTCCACTCTGTTTGCCTCTGCACCCTTTTGTCTTCAGCAATCATGTCAGGAGGGTGGGCACATAATGATGTGATGCCTGATACTGGATTCTTTCCACATCTCATGGTTGCACACGCTGGTATGTTTCTTCTCTGGTGGGCTTTGTTGCTCCTGAGCTATATGACTGCTTGTTTACCATCAAGCCTTTAAAACCTCAGATGTTATGTCTTTTGATAGCCAAGTACCGTCACGTTTCTTCACCACTCTTGCTCATGCCCCCACATGTCCTCAGTGATCATTTCAGGAAGGTGCGCGCATGCTTTTTTTAAGGAGCAATCTTGATAGATTTCTCAATGAATATTGTGAAGCACCTTTTTAAAAATTAAAAACTTGGAATTCTATCATCCCTGGAAAACAATGATGAAACTGTCACACTTCTCGTAACAGGGATGAATTTGAAAGACATAATGCTCAGCAAAGTTAGTCAAACTCAGAAAGACACATGTAGGATGTCGTTGGTGTGGTTAGGTGGCATCAAGTCAGTTCCAACTCACTGTGGTCCTGTGCACACAGCCCGGACCTCACCATCCTCACCTCGCCATCACCATCCTCACCACTGTTCTTTTTGCTGGAGCCCAGGGCCGAAGCTACTGTGCCAGTCCATCCTGTGGAGGGCGTCGTCCTTTATGCTTTACCAGACATGAAGATTCCAGTATGGTCAAAGGAAAAAAACACAAGAGAAGTGGTTTTCATGCCCAAAGAAGCAGACATTGATTGTCATAGGGAGGCCGGGGTCGAGGGGAAAGAAAGCAAGGAAGGGTTAGAGAAAATAAATAATAAGTAGATAAATAAACAGGCACACACAGAGGCATGAAGGCATCAAAATATTTTTTCTTTTGGCTGAGCCCCGTTGGCGCAGTGGTTGTGCACAGGAC
The DNA here is from genome assembly GCA_004026705.1 of Nesogale talazaci. Lineage (NCBI taxonomy): Eukaryota > Metazoa > Chordata > Mammalia > Afrosoricida > Tenrecidae > Nesogale > Nesogale talazaci. Next base: position 27,611 of record PVJH01004227.1, read on the forward strand.
TGCAGCCCACTGGGATGGAGGTTCAATTCCAGCTCCACAGAGCAAAGGCTGGGCCTCCTACTCCCACCACCTGAGGGCAGTGATGCCAAAAAAAAAAAGTTAGAAAGAAGATTTTTTTCTTTCAAATAAAAAGCTGCATTCCTGAGGAAAAGGCCAAGAAAGTTTCACTGAGGACTTTTTGGTTTTCGTTTTTTGCTTTTCATCAAGATATCCATCTATCTGCTCATTGTTAGAGGAGCAAGGGCTTCCCTCCAAAAATTTCACAGGGAAATCTTATCCCAACCACCCTACAGTACTTGGGAAACCCTGGGCAATGGCCACCACACACCACACACATACTGACCATTTGCCTTACCTTTAACTAGCCCAGCAGACACCCTTGGAAACCACTATCTTGATTGGGCCCTAAGGAGACTGAGAGAGGTCTAAGACTGAAAACTTACCTTCATCCATCTACTGACTGCAAAGACATGTTTAACCCCATTTTTGTTTGCACTAAATCCATGCACGTAGCAACTGACACCAAAGTAGTTTGTTTACTTACTCTCCCAGGGTGGGTCTCCCTTAGAAAGTTCAGGAGAGTTTCCATAGATGTTCTTAGAGTATCCACAGGGGCAATTGTCTTAAGATAATATGTTTTTTAGTCCCAAAACTTAGTTCCCATTTTTTTTATTACTTCGACTATTATGTTGGGTACTTAGCTTAGTTTTTATTTTTGTGCCATAACAAGAAGTCCTCCTGGTTTCCACCTCCATGGCACAGATAGTTCAGACAGATCATCTCTCTAATGTAAAGCAGACTTCCCAAACTCAGACCTGCAGAGTAGGTGCTGAAGTCCTAGTGGCATGGTTTCTAGTTGGGCTGCTAACTACACAGTCAGAAATTAGAACCCATCAGCCAATGTTCCTCTTGATTTATAAAGGGAAAAGCACTCATTGGCAGTGAGTTTGGCTAAGTCTTGGTTGGGGACCTGGAGTGCTGGGGAAGGAAGCTGTCGTGTGCTTTGTAGTATATTTGACCATATGCCCACTAGATGCCAGTACTGAGGCCCCTGTGGTTACAATAAAAAATATTTCCTGACATTACCAAATGTCTCCTGAAAGTCAAAATCTTCTCTGACTGGGAGTCTCTAGTGTAACAAATTATCCTTCTATTTCTACTCTAATTATAATGTTTGAAAAGACTGGATATTGAAGTTCATCAAATGTCGTTTTGGCATCCTATTATATATTTTTCTCCAAATACCTAGTGATATGATGGATTTGTGTTTCCTAAGTTGGTGCTATCCTTAATGCTGGAACGATGTCTTGTTAGTCAAGGTTAGTAATTCTTTTAATATAAGGTTAGTTGATGTTCATTTTGATAATGTTTTATTTATAACTTTTACAATTGTGTTCACAAGCAAGACTGACATGCAGGTTGGCCAGTTGGTTTGCTATTTTTGTTATGTTCTGCTATAAAAACTGTATTTGATTTGTAAAGTGAATTCTCCCTCTATAATTATTAACATCATCATTTTTTGTTCCTAAAGTGACTAGAATGAATTTCCTATCCAACCATATATTCTAACTTCGGGGTTTTGGTGTTTTTGTGGGGGGGGGGGGTTGCCACTTTCTTCCTTTATTATTCATAGATTCCCTGCTTTCTATTGGTCTTCTTCTTCCATATTTAAAATTAATCATCTAAAGTTTCCTCCAATCATCATCCATCCCATCAAAATTTCCATTAATATATACAGTATTTTGCACTCTTTTTTTTAATCAGGTAAAGGTTTCCTGAGGAGATCATGTCTTTTACATTCAACAATTCACACCACTTTCACTTCACTCCCTTCACTGCGACCCCTCCATGGGACACCTCTTCTCCCTGTGTTTCCTGTTTCCATTCTTCTTCTGTTCCTTTTCTAGCTCCTCTGAACTTTGTCCTTGGGTCAATGCTGTCCTTTTCAATCTCAAAGATTTGATTAGTCTACTGTTTGTAGAGTTTACTAATGTGATTATTGCCCTCTAGATTGTCTTTTTTATCATTTTATTGAGGACTCATACAACTCTTATCACAATCCATGCATTCAGTGTATGTCAAGCACATTTGTACATTTGTTGTCATCATCATTCTCAAAGCATTTTCTTTCTACTTGAGCCCTTATTTTCCTGCTCCCTCTCTCAAAAATCCTGATAATTTATAAATTATTACTATTCTTTCATGTCTTTCACTGACCGCTGTCTCTCTTCACCCACTTTTCTGTTGTCCATCCCCCAGGGAGGGGGTTTTATGTAGATCCTTGTAATCCATTTCCCCTTTGCACTCCACCTTACCCTTACCCTCTGATATTGCTACTCTCATTATTGTTTCTGAGTGATTTATCTGTCCTTGATTCCCTGTGTTTCCAGCTTTTATCTGTACCAGTGTGCATCTTCTGGTCTAGCCTGATTTGTAAGGAAGAATTGTGCTCATGATGAGGGTGGGTGGGTGAGAAAGCACTAAAGAAGTAGAGGCATTGGACTGTGTATGATATGACAAAATAATAATTTATAAACTATCAAGGTTTCATGAGGAAATAGGGGGTGGGGAAGGAGGAGAAAATGAGGAGTTAATACCAAGGGCTTAAACAGAAACAAAATAATTTCAGAATGATGATGCAACAAATGTACAATTGTGCTTTGCATATAGTGGATGTATGTGTGGATTGTGATAAGAATTGTATGAGGCTCCAATGAAATGATTTAAAAAAAAAAAGAACTAGAGGAAAGTTGTATGTTTCATCAGTGCTATATTGCACCCTGAATGGCTCCTCTCCTCCCCGCAACCCTTTGGTAAGGGGATGTCTAGTTGCCTACAGATGGGTTTTCAGTCTCTACTCTGCACGCCCCCTCATTCACATTAATATGATTTTTTGTTCTGGTCTGATGCCTGATACCTGATTCTATAGACAGCTCATGATCACACAGGCTGGTGTGTGTCTTCCACGTGGGCTTTGTTGCTTCTCAGCTAAATGGTCACTTGTTTAACTTCAAGCCTTTAAGACCCCAGATACTATATCTTTTGATATCCAGGCAACATCAGCTTTCTTCACCACATTTGCTTATGCACCTGCTTTGTCTTCAGTGATCATGTCAGGAAGGTGAGCACAATGGAATGACAGCTTATTAGAACAAAGTGTTCTTGAATTGAAGGATTATTTGAGTAGAGGCTCAATGTCCATCTGCTACCTTAATACTAAACCTATAAATATATGCACATAGATCTATTTCCCCATCATATAAAAATATATTTATATATGCACATGTCTGTATTTAGACCTCCTAGCTCCTAGCTCCTCTATTTCCTTTTACTTTCCTCTTGGCTCACTGTCATGTTCAGCTTTCATTTGACTTTCAGTAATTCCTCTCAGTCACATTGTCCTTGATCAGGCCCTAACAGGTCTCCTTCATCCTCCTTGCCTTCGATTTGGTATCACTTATTGTTCCCTTGTCCCTGGGTTTGTTAACACCAACTTCCTTCCCATCACCACCACCACCACCACCCCCCAGAACCTGACTCCCCATCTCCAATGCCCCACCACCTCCCAGAACTGTCTGGTCCCATTGTTTTCTCCTCTAACTTGTTTATCCCACCTATTTTATTTAGATAGACCTACAGAGATAATGATTTTCACACAAAAAAAAAAAAAAAAAAGCAAAACAACAAAAGAAGACAAAACAACAAAAACAAGGACAAAAAAAGAATGCCTGTAAATAATTCAAGGTCTGTTTGGTATAGTTTTTAAACTGTTTAGAATTCATAGATAATTCTCTTTTTTTATTTCGGAAGTCAATACATGTGTTCTCTCACTCTCTTTTAGTTGAATAACTTGCCAAATGTTTTTGTCCAGTTCAAATTACTAGACTTGGCAATCTACTACTATTTGTTTTCTGATTTGATCACTTCCTTTTTTAATATCAATCTATATCTATGTCTGGGTTAATTTTGTTGGTGGTGTTCTAGTTTGTTATGAATTGAGTGCCTAATTGTCTTATTTTTACTCATCTTTTAAGAATGATGATATTCAAGCCTATGCATTATCCTCTGGATACAGCTTTGATCATATGCCATAGGTTTGGGTGTCTGGAATCCCTATTTTTATTTTCTAAATAATATGTAAATAGAGTTCTGATTTCCTCTTTGACTTAAGATATTTCAGAGAGATTTGGATTTTTTTTAAATGAAAACTTTATTTCATTTTCCTCCTTTCATAAAAAGGCTTGGATACTACTATTGGAATATTTTTCTTTACAGTCAATAAATGCTACCAGCTTTTGTGAATCTTTCCTGGGTTCTAGTGTAATCTCTCATTTCTGAAAAAAAAATCACGTCTGTTGTACCAATCTTATTTAAAATCATTTATGTCTTGATATCTTTGCCTGCTAGATTTGCCAAAAGAAGTTGATAACAAGCTGTGATTATTATCTGCATGCAGCTGTGGCTTTCCTGGTTCCTCCCTTTGCCTAACAATCATGCAAAGTTATTCGGCATATTAGGGCTCATAATCAGTTCCATCCACTAGCCTGCAAGTTCAGTGACTCACAGGAGCCCTGTAAAACAAAGCAGAGCTGGCCTAGCCCGACTGACTCGCAGCCACTACTTGACCAGGGCTCCTTCAACCTGGGGAAGACAGGACTTCAATCTGAATTCCCAGACCCTGACTCAGCATTCGGAAAATAAATTGGCAAACAATAGAACTTTGGTTTAAAATATAAGGGAGCTGAAAAATATTTGCAGTTGAGAATTAAGTAATGAATGGTGTTTCACATTTCAAAGGCCCCTATATTGGATCTCATAGGAGCCCTGGCGGCAGAGTGGTTATGCCTTGGGCTGTGATCCACAAGGTTAGCAGTTCGAAACCACGCACCCAATCTGAGGCAGAAAGAGGGGCTTTCTACTCCTGTCAAGAGTTACAGTCTCAGGAAAATGGCAGTTCTATCCTGCCCTGCAGGGTCACTATGAGTCAGTATTGACCTGTGGCGGTCATGTGCTTATGTTAATTTTATGATTGACATGTAAGGGTGGAGCCAAGCCTGTTAATCTGGAGATAGCCATTGAGTAGCCAATGAGGCCTCCATGTGGGCATGGTTTTTTCCTGAGACTTCTGGGAAATCTCACGATATTTCCCTCGTGAAGGTGAGCAGCTATCTTCCCCAGTTGTTGGGAGTTAGTCTCAGAGACGATGAATCACAGACAAGACAAGATGGCAGCATCTGAGAAGCCGGAGAAGCCACACAGCTTTCCCCTGATGGAACCAGATCTCTGAAGCTGGAGAGGCCACATGGAGACCCTTGCCAGCGATGATGGATGAGTCGCTTCTGCCACCACTGGATGCTGTTGATGGACCCTGAGCCCTGGAAGTGAGGAGCCATGGGGAGATCCCTGCTGGCACCAGGACTCTGCACCCACTGGCCTGTGACTTCGTGAGTCGGAAGGAGACATTATAGACTGGTATCGGGCATATGTGCTAATATCGGACTTATGACTTTGAACTGGAATGGGTTGGGATGCTTTCTCAATGTCCCATTCCTCTTGTATATAAACCCTTTCTTTATATCCATATGTGTGTCTATGAAATTTGTTCCTCTAGTCTACCTGGACTAACACATGACCCAATGCATTGAGTGAGAAATACTTACTCCCTGGGGTTTTTTGTAATTATTAAAGTCAGATAGGAAATTGAGCCCTCTAGCTCTCCTTTGTGATACAATGCAGTTCACATTTTTATTCTCTTCCTTGTTTTCTTCTCTATCTTCCTCATTGAGAACTCACTGTCATCCAGTCAATTCCAACCCTTTGCGACCCTATTGGACAGGGAGAACTGCTGCTGTGGGTTCTGGAAACTGTCGCTCTTAGCAGGAGCAGAAAGCCCAGTCTCCTCTTTCCCTACCCCCCAGCCCCCACGAGAGTTTACAAAGTCTGATCTTGTGGCAACCCAATACCTAAACAATCTACCTCTTAGACATTTTTAAAACATTCAAGGATCCAGTATTTGGATTACCATTAATTTTTGTAGGATACTATTTATCTTCTAAAGACCATTCGGTCAGTTGAACTTAATTTTCCAAGCAATGGCCCAATTATTTAGACCCACGTTTTCTAAAATGTGAATTATGTTTTGATATTTGTCCTGCCTGTCCCAGCAAAGAAGCTAGGCATCTGTCCCCCAACACCAGCCTTGGCTGTCGGCTGCAGGCCACCCTGGGTCCTAGAGGGAGAAGGTCCACCCCCAATCCCACCCCAGCCCAGCCAGTCTGGTTTTCATTGTAGACGCTCAGGGCCATCAAGTCAATGTTTAGTCATAAGGGCAGGGTGGAGCTGCTCATGTGAGCTCCTGAGACTGTCACTCTTTGTGGGAGCAGAAGGCCTGTCTTGCTTCGGAGGAGAGCCTGGTGGTTTCAAAATGCTGACCTTGTAGTTAGCGTAAAGTAACCAGACGTCCCGCTTTGGAACAAGTTTTCATGCGTCCCACGGTATTTTTAAAAGGTCCTGATTTTTGGAAAGAATGCATGACAAGCTAGAGAACGGTGGGAAAACGGGAAGGGAATATACCCCCTTTATGCCCCAACCCCTCCCCGGTCAATGGTGTCGCACTTTACCAATGTTAAAATCTGGTCACTTTAAGTTAGCAGCCCATTGTGTTACCAGTACACCAGGCTTCCCCTTACAGAAGAGGTAGCGCTGATGCCCAAAGTGCAGTCCTCTGAGGAAGCCTGCAGGCATAGGGTTTACAGTGTAGCAAGCTCCCCTTGGACCCAAAGGATGAGAAGAAGTGGCCTCCGTGTCCCCAGGCCCATGAGGCAAAAGGACTACCAATACCTACTGTTTGCAGCATATTCACCCTGCCCTCCTGTCACCCTCCTGCAGGAAGTAAGGGCACTGGACAAGTCACTCAGACATACAGTCACTGCCAGACTTTGCATCCGTTGCATTTTGGAAAGGCTTCGCTGAGAGGGGCTGTGTGATCACCTGCAAAGGCGAGAAAGGAAGGGCTAGCCTAAAATCCTGAAGCACTACAGTGCGCATGTCAAAGACAGGAGGTGGTGCGGACAGCAACCACCAGAGTTTACCACTTTATTAAAATTGTGATTGTTCACATAAAGACTCAACCAGGTCACATATTAATAATTATCCCTGACAATCTTTAACATCAGCTCGAGCCCATAAGTGAAGCAATATTACATCTCTCAGTCTCATTTATCTCCCTGCTTATGGCCCCTCTGTGGTCAGCACGCTGGGAGCTTCGTGGACATTTAATTATGAGCACATCATAAATGTAGCTGACAAGGCAGAGGCTGCTGGGGGATACTACTGGCAAGAGGGTCGCTGTGGAAAGGGCTTCCTGGACGAGCCCTGAGTTGGAGGGCAGGGAAGCCCTGCCACGGGACCACGCCTTTCTGGAACGGCTGCTGCAAGTGGGCAGAGGGCGGGTGGTGGCCATGTGCTCGCAGCTCAACACCTAGCTCTAACTTCCAGCTGGCAAGCTGTCTCAAAACGCCAGGCCAGGCCAGGCCAGGCCCACGCAGCCCGGACAGTCCCTTGACTTGCCCTGCTGCTTGTCTTGGGCTGTTTAGGGAGCCTGGCTTCTGCCGATGAGGGTGACAGCAGTGACCCACACAGGCCCAGGCTCCCGGCATGCCTGTCCACCCCACTTTACCTTTGCCAGCATCTCCTGCCCAAATTCCTCCACTCTCACTGGGTCCAGTGGACAGTGTGGGTTCCACAAACACCCTGCTTCTTGCCCTGCCCAGACAATGCCAGCCCCAAGATCACAGACACCCAGGCCAGGCAAGTGAGAGGCAACAATGGAAAGCCTGCTTCTAATTAGCCCCCACGTGGATGCAAGAGCCAGTGCACCCAGCACTAATCAGGAGCCTCTCCTCGCGCGGCCTGTGCGAGCCGGGACCGCACTGTGTCAGCTTTCAAAGCAACTGTCCTCGGCGGGCTGAGGCCCGAGTCCTGCTCCGCCCCAGCAGGCTCGGATGGGGAAGACAAAGCTTATAATAAGCGGCACGCAATGAAGGAGCTCTGAGGAGAAAGCTGAAAAGTAGCTATCATGTTGGCAGATAAATTCTACACACAATTATTCATTCCTAGCCTCTTGACATGTAGATTAATGAGTTTGATAACCCAGGCTTCTAAGAAGTAGATTCCACTCTGTTCGCCGGCTTTCTCCCCCTCTACCTACAAACTGCACACGGGTCTATGGAGAAAAAAACAAATCGATACATTTGCAGTAGCCATCACTGCGTTTTTGTGATTGGAGGCCTACATCAAAAATATGATGTGGCTTCTCCCAGAGAAACCACGTTGAGGACAATGGGGGCAGGACGCAAAGGGCCTGGGGTTCTGGCCTCCAGAGAGTCTGAACTTTCTACAGAAGGCTGTTTCCCCCACCCAACCACCCACCCATACACACCCCATCCAATCCTACCACAAGGACCCAGGGAAGCACCTGGACACCAAAATTCCAACAGAAGGGTCTGTGCCCAGCAGCACTCTAAGTTGGCACTGCCTGTTCCCAGCTAACACCAAGCCCCTCTCGGGGAGAAAGCGCTGCGGGAGGACTGCGCCAGTGTTCTCCTGCACAGTCTTGGGGCATTTCAACTAGCACTCTGGTACAGCACAGAGCTGAAGGAGGTCCTCATCCAACCCGAGGAGGCCCTGTGTAACTCAGGCCACTAAAGCAACTGGCTCTGGAGCTAACCAGAAGGTTGGAGGTTTGATTCCATTCACAGGAGCCTTGGATATTTTTCTTCCTGAAATCCAGCCACTGCAAATCCCATGAAAAGTCTCCAGAAGTTGGACTCCGCTCAAGTACAATTGGCTTTTGGAACCCAGGTGTGATGAGTTCAAATCCTCCTGAAGAAGCACGAGCAGCATGCTGTGCCCTGACTATGAGGATTTGGCTTTGATGTGATCACGGCTGTGCCACCCAAGCAGGCATCAGACAAGTTCAGAGCTGTCTTAGGGTTGTCCAGAGTGCCTGTCCTTGGCTCCTGCCTCGGCCATTTGACAAAAGTGTCTCTAGAGGGCCACATACTTGCTTTACCCTTTATCATTGTCGGTGCTTTAGTTTCAAAACTACCAGTCTTGGAGACCACTGATTCAAACAAAGGGGCCCTGGTGGTGCCCTGATCATGAGATGTGCTGCTGGCCACCAGGTTGGAATTTCACATCACCAGCCACTGCTTCCTCGAGCTAGAGAGGAGGCTGTCCACTCCTGTAGCGATCTACCCTCCCAGAACCCGCAGGGGCAGTTCTGCCCTGTGCTGCAGGGTCACATGGGAGTTGGCCTCAGCGTGATGGCAGTGAATTGAAAACCCAAATAAAGCCAGCCATTTGATGCCAGCTCATATGGAATGACCCTGTAGGACAGGGGACATGTGGATCTTCTCTGTGTCGCTCCAATTTAGCATAGGTGCTGCCAACACCAGCACAAGGACAGGTTTCTGAGACGGAAACGCTTTACTTTTCTGATGCACACAGGTTTGCTAAGAGTCAGAACCGACCCAGTGGCCCCCGAACCAGCTCTTGACGTTTTTCCCATGTAGCTGCTGGTGGTTTCAAACTGCTGCTCTTATGGTTTGCAGCCCAATTTGTAGTTTGCCCCAGGGCTCCCTCAAACAAGGCCGAAGGATATAAAGTCCTGTAGGTCACTGTCTCCGCCCACTCTCAGGCTCTTTTGCCAGAAAGAGCTATGGTGAAAACCTTAGTGTACAGCCCTGTAGCTCTTTCCCTGTGTCTCAGGTTGTGTAGCGAGTGGATATCAGACCTGGGGAGGGAGGACACCCTGCTACGAGGCCTGTCACCTTCCCAGGCCTGCCACGCCCTCTGGAAGCCCAGAACAGACTTGGAAGGCTGGGCAGAAGCAGGAGTCCTAGCTGGACAGTCGGTGAGCAGATCAGTGTCTCTGTGAGCTCTGCCAGTCCTGGGATGGGGTGGGGGTCCCTTGGGCTACGGAAGGGCAGTGAACGGAGCCCAACTTCACCTAGCTCATACAAGGTCCACCGAGCTCTTGTATGAGCAAACGAGCCAGCTGAAGCATGGGTGGCGAGCCCATCAACATTTCACCACTGCGTCCAGAGGATTTCTGAAAAGACCGTCTTAAATTATGCCAAGAATATTGGGCCTGTTTCCTTGATTCGAGCAATCTGAGGGAGGCAAGTTCCTGGTGTCTCAGGGTTGGGATTGCTCCATTTAGCAAATAAAAAGACAGGCTGCCTGCTTACATTTGAATTTCAGATAAACAATGAATATTTTTTTAGTATAAGTATGACTATGTCCTGTGCATATTTGGGACATATTTGCACACAGAAAAAAATATTCATTATCTGAAATTCAAATGTATCCAGCCATCCAGTATTTCCTCTGAAGACTCTGTTCAGAATTGTCTTTGTGAAACTGTGCAGGGGAGAACCAGAGCTCCCTTGTCCCTTCCTCAGGCTTCTCCACAAACAGCCTGCTGCCTCCTGGCCCCAGAGCCCAAGTCACAGGAGAAAAATATGGACCATGGTGGCTGAGTAGGTGGCATGCCTTCATTGCTGGCTTCTGGGGTGCTGTCCATGTGAGCCTAAACAGGATGGGCCCTCGGGAGACCATGGGACACCAAGACAGCCCCCCAACACACACACACACACACACACACACACACACACCTCAAAGCCCTAGAAATTCTCCTTGCCGCGCGTCTTCGGGGAATCTCCCTGCTCCCAGAATGCACACTCTGCCCCAGGTCTGGTCGGGCTCTCTCTAGAAGAGGATGGAGGTTTGGAGGTCCTGCCCTCCTACCTGGCCTGGCAGCAGTCCCGTGACAGCTTAATGCACCTTGGGGATGCTGAGGGGGGGTTGCAGGGCACATATTCACACTGCTTTCGTTTTCAAGTCAATGATGGCCAGCCTGACTCATCTTCTCACGGAGACCAGAAAATTCCAAGTCTGGTTGCTTCTTAATCATATGGAGACCTAAATATAGAAATGCCTACAGAAGGCCGAGCCTGAGGAAGCTGCTGCCCTCATTCTCCTGGAGAAAAGCTGGGGCTCTCTCACTCCTGCTCAGCCGCCAGCACGCCAGCACTGGACTGCAATCCAGACCGGAGCATGATTTCGTCATTCCATGTGGCTGCAAGGTGGCCGTGGTAACTCAGCTTGGGCCCCCAGGGGGTTAGAGCACGTGTAACACCAGACACCGGGCTTGGTCCCCTTTGGGCAGGTCCCTCAACAGGACAGTGATGCAGAAACATGTAGACAAGATTCCTCTGCTGCCGAATGCCTCTGCCAGTAGAGCTGCTGTCCACCCTGGAACCACAGGCCAAGGCTGCAAGCTCCAGAGATTTCCCCTGCAAACGCCTGCAGTGGGGAGGGGAGAGGTGGCCCACCAAGCAGAGTGCCAACCGCACAGGTAGGAGGAGCAACAGGCTGCCCCACCATTCTGTATCTGTGTCTTCCTCTCACACACTCCACCCCCATTTTAGGGAATAATTTGCAAAGTGTCTTTGTTGAAAAGTAGTTCAGGAATCTTCTAGCATGTTCTTTTGACCCAACAATCCTGAACTCCAAATAGAGCTCAGCTAAAAAGAGGGCACACAAATGTGTTAAGCACTTGTGTTAGTCTAAGTTGACTAGAGAAACAAATCCCGAGACACTCATATGTATGTAATAGAGAATGTTATGTCAAACAGTAATCGTATATTAAGAATGCATCCCAGTCCAGTCCAGATCAAGTTCACAAATCCATTATTAGCACATATGTCCAACACCAATCGGTAAATTCCTCTTCACACTCACACAACACATGTGGCAACATTGAGTGCAGAGAGATCACAGGCCAGTGGGTGGAAAGTCTTATGGGTCCAGTGGTGGTAGACGCATGTGGGCTTGGATCCCACATGGCTCCTCTACCTCCGAGGCGCTGGCTGCCATCAGCATAGCTCCATGTGGCTTGTCAATAGGACTGTCTCATAGGGAGACGGAGCACACTCAAAGGGTCTGTCTCCCATCTCCAGGGAAAAGACAGGAGGTCCCAGAATCCTCAGGAGAAGACCATGTCCACAGAGAGGGCTCATTGGCTATGACCTGATTCACAGACTAGACTCTACCCCTTTGAAAGTTGACAGATTATGTAACTACACATCACTGCTACAGTTCCTACTATGATGAGAATTCTTAAAGACTAGGAAAGTCTTATCACAGCAGCCTCTCCAATGCATGATGGTCAAGTTAAAGGAATGAGAACCATGAACCAGAAACGAGACTGACCACCTGGGGTTGCCTCGTGCCAAATGGGTGAAGGCAAATCTGGGGCTTCATTGCCCACCTGGATGCATCCGGCAACCCAGGCAGCAGGGCTGGTATTCGAGGCTGAGCACCCTCACACACAATGTGCCATGGTCATGGAGGACCCAGAGCACACAACACCCTCTAGGTTCCAGGTCAAAAGAGAACTCAGCTGAACCCATGAGCCTCCATGCCGATAGCAGTCTGTCTTGGCACGCAACAACAGTTTGCAGATATTTGAATTTATTTCCAATCTTTTAAAATGTTTAATTTCCTAAGAACAGCCAGATTTCCAGCTCATTTTAAAAGATCAGAAGCTGCACTGGAGCAGTGTCTGATGGGTGAGAGCCAAAGAACACCTGCCCCCCGTAAATAAGGTGTTCCTTGCAACTTCTCCCCCAACTGCCTTCCTCTGCCTCCGCAGCCACTCCCAGAAGGTCCTGCCTGAGTCCCGAAGCACACATACGGATACACCAGCATCATCTGCCCTCTCCACATGCATTTTCTCAATACTATCCTCCCAGCTTTCAGCAAAACCGTCCCCCGGACACCTTCTTGCCATAACCAGCGCCCAGCTCCTGTAGACCAAAGCCAAATTCACTCCCTCAAGTGGGGTCCGATTCACTCTGACTATCGGTCAGGCTGGAACTGTGCCTGTGGATTTCTGAGACATACTCTTTACAGGAATAGAAAGCCTCATCGTTCTCCCAGAGAATCACTGATGACCTTGCAGTTAGCAGCCCCGTGCATAACCCACTACCACACCAGGACTCCTCTCTAGGTCTCCAGAACTGGAGCTGACTGACCGCTTGTAACCACTCAATAAAACAAACCACCCCTCAATCCTGGAAACCGCTAGAACATGGTCTAAGAGAAGCTGAAGCCCAAGAAGCAGTACAAGCAAAATGTCCATGCCCATTTCACAGACAGTGGCCACAGAGGTTGTGATTCCATTTTGCCCTTTTTATTTTTCCCAGCACTTCCAAGGATGAATGACCCACTCCTGAACGTCGAAGAGAGGGAAGTTTCATCAAAATGTTCCGTGTTGAAGAGAGGAAAAAAAGTTTTGATTGGCTGATTCAGGAATTGGGATTCTGGGCTGAGCTTTACAAAAGGATAATGTATCTTTAAGCCTAGGTGCCCTTCAGGGACTGTATTGGATAAATGTCTTCTGAAAAGCCTGTAAATATTCCATCGCCTCACTGTCATTACTACCATGAAATGATAATGAAGCATGAAAGAAATATAATTCCATATTCAGATGACAGCATTAGCCTCCATAAGCAAACTGAAATATTTATTAGTAAAATGTTCAGTATCTATGCCTGTAATCTAAAAAAAAAAAAGGACAAAAATGTTTTATAATAAAAAAGAGATTGAATGCAGAGGTAAAATCTGGTTGGCTGATTTTATTGCTTATTATTAAATCCTGGCAAAACAATTATTTTTTTCTTTTCATTAGTAAGACACCCAAATTAAAACTATGCCCTCCGGCTGCAAGGTTTACAGTAGTGATTAAAAACAAGGAATTGTGATGCATGGGGCTTCTGACAATGGCATAATCAAATTCATTCATATTGTTCAATCTCTCACTGACAAATATTTTTACAGTGAAATATACCAAACAAAGAATCCGAGCCAACAACTATCAATACTGAGAAATTAGGAAACCTTGTTATTATTGAAATAGTGAACTGATACAATGTTGCCATACTCTTGAATACAAACAGTTAGTGTAGTTAATTAGGGTAATTATTGCCTAAATTGTGCCTAATTGTCTTATCCTGAATAGGATGTGGGACTGGAGCTCTGGAGCTTTCCACGCTAACTACCTCCGCAGGAGCTAGCGCTAGCCAATGGCTTCCTTGGCCTGGAGTAAGTTTGGGTGGCATTTCCAGCAGAACAGAAAAGGAAAAGACGTCTGAAGACCAGCCCAGAGATAAACAGGCTCCACAGGCCTTGACCTCTGTTTCACCTTCTTGAAAAAGAGGCGTTAAAGAGTCGTTTAGTATTGAGGCATCAGAGGCTGCTCAGGTACCCTGGTCGCATGCCTTAAAGGAAAGGCAAAAGGAAGAAGGGTAAAACACAGGGTCTTTGAAGTGAATGAAAAATTAGAAATTCAAGTGACCACAATCAATTCTGAAACACTGCACAAAATTAATTACAGTTTTGCATCAGAAGCAAGAATGTAGATTTCAGGCCGTCTGTGTCATTTATCTCAAGCTGCACAATATACAAGGCGATTAAAAAGCCAAATCTGTCCCCACCTCCCAAGTCTAGGGGCCTCTCGAAGGCTGTGAAGTACAAATGATTAACTCTGAGTCCTGGGGGTGGGGTGGGGTGGTTGCACCATTGTTGCCGCCGCGCCCGCGTAAATAGGGAGTGTGGCCCGCACAGAAGCTGCAGAGGGACAGATTTGCAGCTCTTTCTCAGAAGCCAGTCTGGCCGCCACTGACGGGATCCAGATAAATTGCACGGAGATGTGACAGTGGCTGCAGAAAGCTGGCTCGGCAAAATCCAAATCTCTAATTTCTATCTGTTTTTAATTGCTTGCCTTAAATTTGCATTTTTATGCAATTGGCTTAAAGGATGTAGTCTAGGCTGGAGGCTACTCAGACCCAATTGCTGCCCATTTCCCATGGAGTGAGTCGTCGTCCGTCTCAGGTCTGTGGAGGAGAGGGCAGGCTTGGCTTTGTGGTCACTTTGAACCAGCAAGGTCAGCGTCTGAAAGGCACCTCGACTTGAAAGGTCCCAGAAGCCATCAGTACCCAGAAGATGCCCAGGGAGCAGATGTCCCACAAAGATACCTAGCACCCCTTTCCCTCATCCTCCAGGACCCCACTCTCCTTAGGCACTCTTTGGCAAAAAGCAGACCACGCTTGTGTTCAAAATACATTTCATCCTGTTGTCAAAATGAACTCGATATGAGAAAGGCTGACAGATTCTCCCGAGACTCTGAGAGGCAGATATGGCCTGTCCCAGGAAGGCACAAGCTGGGTGCCTGCTTTAATTAAACATGCACTCCAAATCACCTTACTAGCACAGGAGGTGACCACTGAAAACTGTCATTTTAGGATTTGTGAATGGAGCTTCCCCTATGCAACCTCTGGGAGTGGAGCAATTGGCCCCAGGACCTCTAACTCTCTGGACTGGATGTGACCTGGTGCCTCCGCCTGTCTGTGCCTCAGAATCCCACAAGGGTCCGTCCCCCTTGCAAGGTCTTCAAGCTGTCTGGATGCGTCCCACCTCGGCAGCTTCTCTTCAGCCCACGTCAATCCTCTAAGGAAGTCTGTGCTGCCCAGCGGTCTCAGACAGGCGTAAAGCAGTTAGAGGGTGAGAAAAGTCTGCCTTGACCACCCCACACCTCCTATTTAGGGAGGAAGTTCATCTCCGTTAGGGAAAGCAAGAATGCAGAACAACGGAAAGAGCCAGTTACCCTCCGGCTCAATAGCAGGAGCTGGAGGGAGAGGTGAGGAGTGGGGCTGACATTAAATACAGTCTCCCTCTGGATTGTCGTGGGCGGTGAATGAGCTACAAGGACGGTAGCTCAAAATCATTCCTCTCACAAAAGATGAGGTTGTTTGCTCCTAGAAAGACCTACCCCTCGGAAATGCAGAGGGCAGTTCTACTCTGTCCTTCAGGGGTGCTGCGAGTCAGAATCCTGAAGAACAGCAGGACCACATGGCCAGGTGTTCCAAACGCTCCATGCAAATGGAAAATCTAGACTCCATCAAAAATGTCCCTCCATTTTTGTAATATTTTTCAAAGAAAAATCAAAGATCCGTGTTAGGCAAAAGGAAAAAAAGATTTGATGGTCACCTCCAGCCGCCATGGATAGCCCAACTCTGACCTCAGATTCCCAGTCCGAAGGGTATCAGCATTGCCATGGTTGAGTGGATATTTAAGAGGGTTGCACCGTCTATCCCAACCTCCCTCACATTGACCAGCCCAAGCCCCAACTGGGGAGGACCAGGAGTATTCCTAAGCGAGAGGATCTTGAGAGCTTCCCCTGGGCGCTTCGAAAGATGTTACATCATCCAGAAAAGACCATAGGCCCTGTGTTGGGTACATGGCCACTGCGGATGCAGCGTAGTGTCTGTCAGCTTGGGCTCATGAAGCTCCCAGTTCAGGACAGAGTCAAAAGGAAATCGGCAGGAGTGTGTGTGTGTGTGTGTGTGTGTGTGTGTGTGTGTGTTTAAGAAGCTCAGCACACCATTTCAAAATTCCTTTGCTGGACTCTGGGGAGCCCCTGAGAAAACTGAAAGCACACGGTTCTGTCCCACAGGGAGCATTGGGCTGGACCTCCCAGTCCTCTGAACAGTAAGGTCCCAAAATAGTTTTGAGAAGACTCATGCCAGGCCAAAATAGGAGAGCTTTCACGTTTGATGATGGCATTAGTTGGATCTTCTGAAATATATGCCATTACTTCCCT
The DNA here is from genome assembly GCA_004026705.1 of Nesogale talazaci. NCBI lineage: Eukaryota > Metazoa > Chordata > Mammalia > Afrosoricida > Tenrecidae > Nesogale > Nesogale talazaci. The sequence goes on from PVJH01004227.1 coordinate 44,340, forward strand.
GAAGGCTGAGAGAGGTCAAACAAGTGGCCTGTTTTGCTCTGCATCCAGTGAGTGTCTGGGCAAAGAAGTGGTCTAGGTGGGTCCCTGGACCTAGCTGAGCCTACCTCCAGGGCGCTGCGACAATCAAATGAGGTGACAATTGAGAATGGCTTCTAGACACTGCCATTCTTGCTTATTATTGCCCCCAGCAAAAGGACCAAACTCTACCACATCAAAGATGATCATGAAGAGAGAAGGGTTGGCTTTAGGAATCTAAGAATCCATAAAGTCAGAGTTTAACCATTTAAGATTTTTTTAAGTATTACAAGTTGGTATGCATTTGGGTGACATCAGTCAATAACATTTTTTCCGCTCTGCATTTATAAGACTCCATGATATGAAATTAACAAGATGCCTCACTGGCCACTACTTACATGCTCCTCAACTCACCTCAGTGCCTCCAAGCTTCCACTCCTGTTGTGCTATGAGGCCACAGACTGACTAGCACAACCAAGTCCCTTCCAGGTAGGAAAAGACAGGCCTGCCTGGTGCTGCCGAGCAACCTGGAGCCTGTCTGCACCCTTGAACAATTCCTTTTGCACCAGAGGGTATGATTCCAGAATCAGGGAGGGCCTCTCAATGCAAAGCTCAAGCATTACCAAGGATAAGTGACTGACACAGAGACTCACACTGAGTTGATAATAAAGCTGGCATTAGAATCTAGGGTTCACTCTTTGCTCCCCCAGGTTAGAGAGCCACCTTATTGACACTTGATGTGTCAGTCTCCATATTCCCGGGAAGCTCTCCTAAATCCTAGAGAAAGCCAAAGCCAGCTGTGCTTAGAGCTGAGGTCATCTCTGCCAGACTAAAAGTGCTGGTCCTAAGCTCCCAAGTGCTTCACCGGTCAGATGATTTGAACCCAGAGAGAAGGATTGTTAGGGTGACACTGCTCATCAGAAGCACCAGTCATGGCTAGGACTCTAGCCACAAAGCAAAGCAAAGCCTGCCTTCACTAAGTCCATTCCAACTCCTAACAGCCCTCTGTTTCCCAGACGGTAAAGCTTCACAGACACAGACAGCTTTGACTGTCTGTGGAAAAGCAGCTGGTGAGTTCGAACTGCCAACCTTAGAGTCAGCCACGCGACACCCAACCCACAGTGTCACCTGAGCTGGAACTAGTGGGGATACAAGCACATGCAGAATGCTCACCAAACCTTTAGGAAACCATGGATGAAAGGAACCTCAAATCACAAGAGAATTTCCCCACACACAGCTGTTAAGAGCATATGCACATGACAGTCTTTAAAAATTCCAAAGAAAGCGAGAGTTCATGTAAATAGACAAGGATAAAGTCCACCATGAATTGTTCCTTCATCCTGTCCTTGGCAACTTACCTTAGAGAGACTTTGACACTAATGATACCAAAGGGGTCATTTCCATTTTAAACTAATTATTGGATATCTCACAAGCTCAAAACTAGTCTTCTCAGAGAATGTCCCTAGACAAAAACAATCCATCCAATTGGAAGGTAAAGCCTAATGCAGTTCACCAAATCAGATAATGATCTGGGAGTCATAGTGGACCACTAGTTGACAATAACTCAGGCAGTGAAACAGTAGAATACAGTAGAGAGAAAAATCACCCTAGAGTCAGAAGTCTCCACTCTATAACTGACCTTGAACAAGTTCCTCTTGTCTTCATCCATAAGATGGGTGAGATAATATCCTTCTATCTTTATTTGGTGACCACATTTGGGAAGATGTGGGTGCCAAACACTCATTGGGATGAAGTCTTGATCTTAGGGAACAGCAAGTTGATATGCTTGATGTCCCCTAACATGATTTCTTTACATTTGCTTCGAGAAAAAATTAAGAACATTTCCAACACAGAATGTTCTCCAGCATTGTTGCTTTTCTCCTTCTAAAGCAGGAGCTACATTAACAAAAGCAGTTTCAATAATAATAATAATAATAATAATAATAATAATAATAATAATGACAGTGAGCATCACTATTTCATGATAAGTGGGCTCACACAGAGGGAGGGTTTCTGCAGGCAGCAAAAAGGAAAGGGCAGAGTGGGGCCCAGCCATGATGGAAGTGAGAAATGGAGAGAGCCAGGGCTCCCAGGCTGGACCACTCCCACTCCTATGCTCATGGATGAGAAGCCCTTTGAGGCAGCACCATGGTGGCCAGCTGATGGTTGGCCAACCCCTCACATGTGAATGAAACATGCCCAACTATCCTGCTGCCAATCCACCCACCAACCAGCTGCTGACAAGTGAATGAGTTCTACAGACCTCAATCAAGCTGGCCCAAACAGGAGCAGTGTCCAGGAAGACCCAAGAATGGAGCTGCTTACCCATCGAATTGTTAGGTGGTGGGTTATGCAGCAGTAGAGAGGCACCAAGCAACCTCTGGATAGAACGCAATGGACACCTAAAAATGCTGCCTCCTCCTTGCCCCTCTGAACCCTTAGCATCTCTAGTTGGCCTCGAGGAACCACTCATCCAAATGGAAGCCTTCCCATCATGCTGCCTTTCCAGAAGGTCTACCCAAAGTCCTCTTTACCTGAAGCCCTGAGCCTCTGCCCTGTACCCACACCTGCCCAGATGTTCCCCAGCCCCCACAACATCCTTAGTAATTGCCAGCAGGCTCGTTGAGGACAAAGCTTTCCAAGCCTGGCACTGTTGGGGGGCTGGGGGGGAGAGGGGGGAGGTACAAACTCTCTGAAAAGACTCACTCCCTGGAAGACATTGCAGCTGATGAGACACATGGCAGCATGCAGATAGACCCTGATTCCTGGAAACTGGAAAAGCCACAAGGAGACCCCTGCCAGCACTGAGATGCTTCTACCGCCACTGGACACACAAGACTCTGCACCCACTGGCCTGTGATTGTCCTGGTGTCATTGCATGTGCTTTGTGAGTCTGAAGAGGACTTAGAGATTGGTATTGCACATGTGGGCTAATATCAGACTTATGACCTTGGACTGTACTGGGCTGCAATGTTTTCTCAATGTTCAATTACTCTCTTATATAAACTTTCTCTCTCTCTCTTTCTCTCTCTCTTTCTCTCTCTCTTTCTCTCTCTCTTTCTCTCTGAAAGGCCAAATCAGCTGGCCCTAATCCCACCAGACAGCATCCGATCCCTGCTCTGGGATTCGGGATACTTGTCCCCCATCGAGCCTTGGCCTTGGCCTCATAGTTTGTGGTGCTGTTACTCAGCACCTGCTCTGTCTGTCAAGCTCAGTCCCGAGAGCCTGGGCCTCTTACTCACCCAGCGGCCCCAGCAGCACCTAGCCTGAGATACAGATGCCACCAGCCCTGGTAAGTGTCTTCTGCTGCCACCGCAGCCGTTGGTGGGGGTGCTTCACCACAGCAGATGACATGGGCTGGGACTTGGGGGGCTTCACAATGGCTAATGAAATCAAAGGAGCACTGTGGTCAAGTCATTGCCCCACCACTTGCCACCTTGTGACCAAGGAGCAGGTTGCCTCGGGGCTTGGAGTTCTGGTTTCTCCATCTGCAAAAAGATGCTGGCGACTCCTGCCCCTGCACAGGGATGCTGCCGTGGCTCACCAGTGCTTCAGGCTCCTCAGGAGCACAGCTTGGCAGATCAGGTACCCTCTCAGGAACTCCCGTGCCATGCTCTCACAGGAGAACACACCGTGCCCAATGCTCACAGCCCCACCCAAGGGTCATCGCCACCTCCCCACCCCTGTCACGACCCGGCTTGTACCTCTCCCCAAGATCTCTGGTCTCTCCCCCCCAACCCCACCCCCACCCATCCACTCCCTGCCTTGCCCACCTTCAGCACCGCTCAGCAGGGGAGCGCATCAATGTCTGCTTCTTTGGCTGCACTTCACAGCCCTGCAGGAAGCTACCCCTAAAACAGAGAGGGCTATATTTTGCAAGAACCCCGTTGAGTGTAGAGGGGAAGTCAGAGGTTCTGCCAACTTGACCCATTTCACAGATGTAGCAATCCTGAGAACCACATCTCTGGTGGATGGGAACATGCACCCTCAAATCAAACCCAGCTCTGAAAGGGACCCCGTGAGAAGGTCTGGGGCTGAGTGGGGATGGCAGTGGGGCAAAAGTCAGAATGCTAAAGGAGACTGGACTTAATGTCTGCATGGTCGCTGGTGGACCCTTGAGGGGATGGCCCTTAGTCTTGGGCTGGATTTTCTGCCAAGCCTGTGAGGGGGGCAGTCACACTAGAGAGGCACAAACACCTTATAGTAACAAGCACCCAGCAACAAGGGACTAGACTTCCCAGAGACATGGAGCAGAGGGTTAGGAACAAAGGAAGGATGGAGACGGAGGCACAGGGAGGGGGTAGGAAACGTGACTTCACATTGAGGAGAGGACCACGCTCATTCTCAGTGGAAAAACAGATGGTCTGTTCCGTAAGCCTTCACTCAATTCATAGCAGCAATTCAAATTCAATAAATAAATAAGAGAATGGGGAGGGGGGGAGACAACAAAACGCTCCCATAACATCAATTCCAACCTAGAACTTTAGGCTTCTGAGATTGTAAGGCATTTGTTTTTGTGGAAGCAGGGAGCCTCATCGTTCTCCCTCAGGGTGGCTTGCTGGGTTTGAAGTACTAACCTTGTAGTTAGAAGCCCAACACCTAACTCACAGTGCTAAACAAGGAGTCTGCCCGCACTGCATGCAGCTGCCTGGGGTGGCACAGAGAGTGGCCCTCCCTTGACAGTAGTGAGCAAAGCAGACCCCAAGCCTGCCTACCTGCCTGTCTGCACAGCCCGTCCGGGCCGAGTCCTGCAGCCGCGCGCTGGGTGGCAGAATAGCAAATACGAGGAACTGCTTTATAAAAATGGAAATGCAATTGTCTGGCCAATAAAAAGCATCCCTGTATGTAATCCCAGTAATAGATTTTTAAATCCTCAGAGCTGGCACGCTGTTCCGTGTATCCTGGTTATTATCTGTCCACTTCCCAACCTTAAGAGGTTAGATTGTTTAAAGATTTGTAAGCTATGAGCTGCTTTAAAGAAGGGAACGTATACACTCCTGGCTAATTGAAAAATAGCAGTTTACCAGATCCTCCTCTGATATGATAGTGTAACGCCTGTACTTAGAGTACTCTCAATACTTCAATAAGTGGCGGGATTTGAAGAAGAAGAAAAAAACACATCTTCGGGGCTTTGCAGAAAATGTGACGGTTACCAATTTATACTGCTTTTTTAACCATTATTTTCTTATATTTCCCACAATGCCTCGGATCAGAAGCAAACAGAAACTGAGTGATTACCCCAAAGTGTGCTAGATGAACTGGAAAAAGTCTATTCAAACAAAGCTCATTAGTTCTGATACCTCCAGGGCTATGACAAATTAAGCGGCTGGTGAGTGTGCTCGCAGACAAAAGGATGATGCCGAAACTAGGGCTGAGCTAGGCACTGTGTCAATAAATTCCCCTGAAAAAGGTAAAAATTACAATTGGAGCTAAAATGGAATCCCTTTAAAGAGCATGTACAAAATAGATCATCCCTTCTTTCTTAAGTACGCTTGTGAACCCGCCTGTGATGAATTATTGCAGCCCCGGGAAGTGGCCACTCCTGCCGGGCTCTCTGGCCAGGTGCGCCGAGCGGGGCTGGCTGCTCCCTCCCAGCCCCCATCTTCTCTGCAGAGTCCTGCTTGGTTCCAGCCCCAACACGCCAAGGAGCACGCTGGCAGAGCCAAGGGTGGAGGAAGCGGACCCGGTTGACAGCACCCGGGCCCTCCACGTGAGGGGAAGACCCCAAGACGCTGGGTCACCTTGCTTCCCAGATCAAGAGGGGAGCACGCGTCAGAACCAGGACTTTCATTCTCCTGGGCTCTAATTTTAGTTCTGTGAAGAATCTTGGAAAATTCTAAACAGCAGCACTACTCTTTTTTTGTTTTTTAAGTTGGGCCCATGGAGACTTTACTAGCTAGCTGGTGAGCAGAGAAAAGAGGAACAAGGGTTCTTGAGAGAGCTACATGAAGAGGGGGCGGGGTGTTAAATCAGAGCCCAGATTCTCACCACTGCCCCTAGTGTTTCTGGGACACGTGGTGGCCGCAGATGCACTGAGTTGTGAGGCAGTTGTGAGGGCTCGCCATTCATTTTTACCTCATCAGAAAAATACAGACTAACAGTAATCGCTGGACTGTCAAAGTCGGGAAACCCCTCAGAGACACTGCCTGCAATCTTATGCCCCGAGGTAGGAGCCCAAATTTCAGACCTGACCCATAAACTCTTCCCCCCATACAGACTTTTACTCGTTATGTAAAATATTTGCCACTTCAAATTGTGCTTATTTTATACAAACTTCAAATCCTCAGCTCCATGAGCAGTGAAAAGACCAGGGCAAACTGGGCTCCATTGGCGAGGGTGCGCCCTCATCAGAAGTCCCCTCACCACTGCTGGTCCTGAGCAGCCCACAGCCGTGGCCCTGGAGCAGCTGACCTCACAGCCTCTGGAGGCTAGTAGACTTGGGAGAAATGTAAGACACAGCAAGAAGGACGCATGCGTTCAGCATCAGAGTGAGCATGGGGTAGTGCCAAGACTTTTTACTGAAGTAAACATTTTTAAACTCGGCCATCAAGTTAATTCAGACTCACGCAACTCTCTAGGGCCAAGTAGAACTGCCACTCTGGGTATCGGAGGCTGCAAATGTTTAAGGAAGCAGACAGCCTCGTCTTTCTCCCTCCGACTGCTCTTGCAATCGTTCATAACGACCAAGACTGGAGCTGGGCTTTTAGGGTCATAGCACCGTGCTGCTCCTGCGGCAGATGGCTCAAGCCAGCCACGGAAGTCTTTTCCCCTTGTTTTCACTTGCGCATTTGTCGCACACTTCCTTCCTTGCTGCTATCCAGTCAGCTACGGAGTTAGACTTTCTGCCACTAGACTTTGATCAATTTGAGGGCAAGGGGCTATGTTCTATCATTCTGTTGTGCTCTATACCCAGTAGGTCCACAGCACAATCCTGTTTTCTTTCCTCGCAGTTTCACCAAGTCCTTCAGGCTCTAAGCGCAGAGTTCTAAAGGAAATGCACAGTCACTAAGCCTAAGACCATCATCATCAGGTCTCTCCACCAACACTATCCTAACCACCCAACCCAGGTCATCCTCTGACACAGACCTCCGATGTGAGGGTCCAGGGCTTTCCAAGGCTGCCACAAGAAACACGTGTGGGTGCTAGAAGATCCATGCAGGAAGGAAGGGGAAGAACTTCCCTCTTCGCTTACATTTACCTACATACCAAAGACATTGACAGCTCATTGATCTCAGGATGATGCATTCTTTCACCTAAATATAAACTTACTTCCTCGTGAAAGAAGCATACCAGCCTATGTGACCCAAGGATTGTAAATAGTAAAATCCAGATCCAAAGGAGGAACCGATATCAGAGTTTAATTCTGAACAACAGTTTGCAGAAGGCTATGATAATAGTGGAAACAAAAATCCATTTTCAGAGTTCTCACCTGAAAAAAGTTTCTGGTGAATCTCAGGAATGTGAATAGCCTTGCTATCATTGTGTTTTGTTTATTTTTCTCTATAGGAAATCCAGAGTAGGTAAATTTATAATGACAGTAATTACCTAGGACCATTGCAGGAGACATTGGGGGGTAGATGGGGTGCTAACAAAAATGTGTATGAGAAGAAAATGCTCTGAAATGGGTTATGCTGATAATTATACAACTCTTCTTAACAATAATGAATAATGAATTTATATGCTATGTGTATTAAATGCCAATAAGTCTATTAAATAGGTAAATATAAGTTTACTGCTGCCCTGTACTGTCCAGTCTCAGCAAGTCTTAGCTGTGGGCACAGCATCTAAGGACCACAGAATGGGTGAGGAGCAGGCGCCAGGTGCGCCTGGGGTGAGAACATTATGAAGGATGGATCCTGTGTGTGCTCCACCGTTACTTCCCACTGAGCGGTCCACTCTAAAGAATGTGTCTGTTGCTGATCACTGTTGTGGTGGTTAACTGCTATCAAGTCAGTCAACAATGCCATGCACAATGGAACAGCAATACTGTTCAGTCATACTGCCACCACAGCGGTTGCCCAGATATTGAAATAAAAGAAAATACAAAAGTCAAAATGAAGCAACCCAATATGTAATCAACAAATTATGACAATACCACCTCAACGTCTCAGAAACAATAGAAAATTTCAAATCCTGCATAAACATAATGACAATGTATCCAAAATACAGGGAAAGGGAACTCAGAGTATTAATACATAGATCTTTTCAGCAGGTTAAGAAAGATATTATATAAACCATGGAAAAGAAAACACAGACAAAACTCATGAAGAATTCAGATATACAACACAGGAAAACTGGACAAAATAAATGGAAAATTCAAAATGACACAAAAACAGCAAATTAGTACTAAAATTTAAGAAATACAAAGTCAATGGAAGGACAAGGAAACAATGAAAGACTGACTAAAAGGCATTGAAGACAAATCTCTAAATACTAATCGGTTAGAAAAACAATCAGAGATAAAAGAAGAAAGGCTAAGAATTATGTGGGATATTACCAAGAGAAAAAGCAAACCATGTAATGAGAATTTAAGAAGAGGAATAGGAATAAAATAAAAGATAAGCACTAAGAAAATTGTCAAAGCTTTTCCAGAAAAAACTTCCCTAGTATCATGAAAGATGAGAAGCTATACAGTCATGTAACTTAACAAATCCCAAACAGGACAGACTCCAAAAAAAAGTCACCAAGACATATCACAAGGAAACTTTCCAAGCTCGAAAACAAAGAAAGCATTCTGAAAATAGCTTGGTAAAAGTAAAAAGTTCCTTATAAAGAAGAACCAATAAGCCTAAGTTCTGAGTTCTCAACAGAAACCATGCAGACAAGAAGGTAATAGGATGCCATTTAAGGTTGCTTCAGAAAGTTAAAGGAAAAATTTCATTGTCCTTTCATTCTTTTGTTCAATGAATTTTGAAGCCCTTGCCAACTAATAATTAAATATATATAAGACTTCCAGCAAGATAGTGAAGGAGGAAGACACACTACCCAAACACTACAACAAAGACATGAGAGACCAGGTGAAATAGAGGATAGATAATCCTGGAACCTGAGCTTCAGAGGAAAGGGTAGAGGATAAAGACTAGATCAGATACCAATTAGGAAAAGAATCAGAACAAAAGCAGTGATCAAGGAAGCAGACGAAATGGATGAATTGTCAATGGCGTACCAAAGAGTGCAGCCATTATGAACTTTTTTGATCAGTGTTCATTTGAGGCTATGACCTGATAATTGGCTTTATTTACCCAAGACCACACAGGCACCTTGCTGGAGACTGACACCCAGAAGAGTGTGATCCTTTCCACAATCTACACACCCTCCTGTTGACCAGCTCCTACACAGTCACCTAGTGCTCAGTGACACACGCCCTGCATAGGCCCTGCTTTGCCTGGGGCCAGAGAGGCACACTGGTGGGTAGCTGCTGAGTGTAAAGCACACTCACATTTGGAGGCGCATGACTGCTACTTCCTCAGGTCAGCAGAATGCAGTCTAGATGGGAACAGGCACCTTACAGGCAAGTTGACCGAAACTGCCCTCTGGGCCCTTGGGAACAACTTTCAGGACCAGACATCCTAATTCCTTATAGTTGCCCTACCACCCACGACCTCCTTGACTAGCAAAGGGCACTGACCTGTACCAGGCATCTTGCCATCACCTACCTCCTTGGCTGGCAGCACCACCCTAGTGCCCTACTGCCACCCTCAAACGTTCTCCTCTCTTTAAAGCTTTTCTTTGATATCCCTTCCCTTGATATTAACTTTGTTTTCTGCTTTGTATCCCTTTTGGAGGGTAGGGGAATTAATCTTTTGTTTTTGCTATTATTTCTCTTTTTTTATCTCACTATTCTTTTTGATTATTCTCTTGTTTGTTTTTTCTATTCTATTCTCCCCACCTCTTCATCCAACTTTAGCTTTTTAAAATCACTTTAATGGGGGCTCATACAGCTCTTATCATAATAAATACATGCATACATTATGTCAAGCACGTTTGTACATTTGCTGCCATCATCATTCTCAAAACATTCTTCCTACTTGAGCCCCTGATATCAGCTCCTCATTTTCCTCTCTCCCCTGAACCCTTGATAATGTATAAATTATTTTTTTCATGTCTTAAACTGACTGCTGTCCCTCTTCACCCACTTTTCTGTTGACTCTCCCCCAGGAAGGGGGTTATATGTAGATCATTGTGATCTGTTCCCCATTTCTTCCCCCACCTTTCCTTTACCCTCTTGATATCGCTACTCTCATTGTTGATTCTGAGGGAGTTATATGTCCTGGATTCCCTGTGTTGTGAGCTCTTATCTGTACATGCTCTGGTCTAGCTAAATTTGTAAGGTAGAATTAGGATCATTATAGTGAGGATGGAGGAAGCATGAAAGAACTAGAGGATTCAGGTTGTATGTTTCATAGGTGCTATACTGTACCCTGAGTGGCTCGTCTCTTCCTTATGACCCTTCTGTAAGGGGATGTCCAATTCTCTACAGATGGGCTTTGAGTTTCCACTCTGCACTCCCCCTCATTCACATTGATATGAATTTTTTACCTGATCCTATTGACACCTCATGATCACACAGGCTGGTATGCTTCTTCCATCTGGACTTTGTTGCTTCTCAGGTGGATGGCTTCTTGTTTGTCTTCAAGCCTTTAAGACCCCAGATGCTATATCTTTTGATAACCAAGCATCATCAGCTTTCTTCACCACATTTACTATGCATCTATTTTGTCTTCAGAAATCATGCCATGAACGTGAGTATCACAGAATTACGGCTTATTAGAACAAAGTGTTCTTGCATTGAGGGCATACTTGAGTAGAGGTCCAATGTCCATCTGCTACTTTGATACTTAACATTTAGTTTTGGTAGGACTTTTTTCTTTCTTGTTTTTTCCCCTTCATTTCTTTTTCTCCTTTGCTATTTTTAGTAATTTTTAAATTATTTGTTCTTTATCTTTTTTGTTTCCCTCCTTCATGTTGTTTATCTTTATTATTATGTCCTCTTTTCATATTGTTACTTCTTTTCTCTTGTCTTTCACTTTGCTCCTCCTGGTAGGAGACAGAAACCATGCCCAGGCTACTTAACCACACCTGAACCTCCTGCATTCCCACACACTAAATGAGATCCATTACCTATTCCTGCCACACCTGATCAATAATAGATGATGGCCGATATCAACTCAACTTTCCCTCAACTACACTCTACAAACAGTTAAAAACAGAGCCACATACATGCCTGTCCTCTATCACACCCATGAGAAGAAAGGTGGTGAACACTTCAACATATGATTATGAATTAAATATAAATAAAATAATACCACAATGTCTCAAAGACAACAAAAAACCTTAGTTCACAAGGAGAAACAAGAGCAAGTGGTTAACACAAATGAACAAACTCTTGATCCAGAAAACTTTCTTGAGGAATAGCTACCTGGTAAGTAATTCAAAAGAATATTTAGGAACTTTCAATAGATTTAATGAAAGGATTGGGGGAAATGCAGTTTTAAAAAGATGTTGTTTTTAAGACAAAACTTTAGATAAGTTCAGAAAAAAACAATCTGAAAAATAAAATATATCAACAAAAAGAAACTATATAAAACCAACAAATATAAATCAAGATTACTACTAAAATTTCATAAATAAATAATGTATTGAAAAAGCAAAGGACTATAATTTAATCAATTGAAGACAGAATTAGCTAGTTTGAAGACAAATCTCTATATACTAGTAGAACAATAAGGAAAAATAACAATAAAGTAAGAATGAGGAAAGTCTAAAAATTATGTGAGACACCATGAAATAAACAACTTATATATCATTGGAATGGCAGAACAAGAATAGAAGAGTCATCTCCATGGATGATAGATAGATAGATAGATAGATAGATAGATAGATAGATATGTAGAGATGATCCTGGGCCCTTCATACACTGCTGTTGGGATTGTAATATGATATATCCATTGTGGAAAAGAGTTCAGCACCTTCTTAAGAAATTGGAAGTAGAAATACTAAATGATGCAGCAATGCTAGTACTAGGTATATATCCTAGAAGCTAAGTTATAACACAAACATATATCGCACACTCACATTGATTGTAGTATTATTCATAAAAAGAAATGACCTAAGTTCCCAACAATGGTACATAAACATAGTGAACTAAAATGCAACATTCATTAAAGAACAGTATGCATCTGTAAAGCAATCTAAAACGTGGATGAACCTAGAGGACATTATGCTGATAGAAAATAGTCAATTAGTAAAGGACAAATATTGCATATGAACAGCAGTCTTAAAAGTTAAGGGAAGGTATACAAACAGGAAGCAATATTCTTTGAAGATTATCATTGGTGGGAGAAGAAAAGGTAAACAACTAACTAGAGAATTGATGCATATTAACATGGATGAACCTAGAGGACATTATGCTGTGTAAAATAAGCCTTAACTTGGACATAGAAAATAGCAAAATACAGTAGGGGGATCTCAACCCAAAATAGTCAAAGCAAGGAAGACATCGAAAGGAGCACGCAAGTTAAAAAGAAAAGCTAAGTACTGCTACATGTATTATCCGACCGTAACAATCACCTATAAGTGGATACAGAGATAGACTTGCTTTTTTGTTGTGTTTGTTTGTTTGTTTGGGGGGGAGCATCACTGCCTCTGGTGGTCGTGGGAGCTACCCAGTACTGCTCCTGAGAGCCGCCGTTGGATTTGAAACACCAAGTCCGAGAGTTGCAGTCCCACACTCAACTACTTACACCACTGGGTCTCAGCCCCCTAAATAGACTTGTATGCTGAATAAATATTGGAAAGTGAATAAGACTGACTGCATCCATATATATATATGTGTGTATTTGTATGTGTGTGTATATTTCTACATAGTATTTAAATGAACTGCAAATATATCTACTAACATAGTAGTGAATACAGAGGATAAACTTATCAAAACTTCTTAGTAACCAAACTTCTTAGTAACCAAACCTTGAGGGAATAAGTCATTGGATCTAGGCACAGGGCTAGAGTCTCAGAGGGACACTAAGGTCAAATGGCACAACGTAATTCATAAAGATAATGTTCTACATCCTCTTTCGCTGAGTAGCAACTAGAACATTAAAAGTTTGTAAGAGACCATCTAAGGTGAAATTACTGCTCTCTCCTCAGATAGAACAAAGAAAAGCAAAGAAAATCAAAGATACAAGAAACAGCGGACTGTGTTAGACCAGGTTGACTAGAGAAACAAATCCAGAGACACTCACACATGTATAAGAAAGAGCTTTGTCTCAGAGAACTATTGTATTTAAGACAACCTCCCAGGCCAGACCAAATCAAGTCCATACCTTCAATATTAGCCCATAAGTCTGATAATAGTTTACAAAACCCTCTTCAGATTCAGACAACACATGCAATGATGCAAAATGCAAGAAGGTCACAAAGGTGCAGAGTTTTGTGGGTCCAGTGACAGTGGATGCATCTCCAGGGTGTGGCTCCACATGGCTTGTCAACGGGAAGGTGAAAGCAGAGAGGAAGAGTGGCCTGACTCCAAGGATCCTTTCTTCAATCAAGCTATGACCTGACAAGCCAAAGATGTTCCTATGGGAGCCATGTTGGTGCACGCGCGCGCACACACACACACACACACACACACACACACACACACCCTTAGCATAAGGACTAAGGAATCATATGAATTTCACTATTCATGACCCTGAGACCAAACAAAACAGATAGTGCCTAAAAAGAGTTCACAAGAGCAGGTCTTGGATAGAATGGGAGAAAAGTATGAACTGAAACAAAAAATTATTTTCAAATACCAGGCTCCATGATCTAATATAGGTAGAGTCCCTGCGAATATGGCTCTGGGACACCCGACAGATCTGGAACTGAGATGACCCTTGTGCCTCAACCTTCAGTCAAAGGACAGGCCTCTAAGGCCAACAAAAACTCCCAGGAAGGAAGCCTGCATTAGAACAACAAACCAGGCTTTCAAGACACCAGATATATCCTTTGATGGCTAGGTACCATCAGCTTTCTTCACCACATTTGTTTGTGCACCCATTTTACTTCAGTGATCGTGTTGGGCCAGTGAGCCTCAAGGAATGCCAGATTCATCGAACAAAGTGTTCTTGCATTAAGGGAGCACCAGGGTGAGGGCCCAAGGTCCACTTGCTACCATAATATTTGGCCTATAGATATGTTCTTAAATTTATTCCCACCTTATAATAGATAGTTGTATCTATGTATGGACATACCTATGTTTAGACCTCTGTAAGTGCCCTTTGCCTTCTAGCTCTTCTTCTATTTCCTTCCATCTCCCTCCTGTCCCACCATCATGTTCCACCTTCATTGGCATTTCATTGTTTTCTCACAGATTCAATGTCCTTGCTTAATTCCGACCAGACCTCCCACATCCTCCTTTCCATCGATTCCCGACCACTTGTTGCTCCCCCTCCCCATCCATGTGTTTTTCCCCCATTCCCTTCTCCTCACCTCTCCTCTCTCGTGCCTCCAGGAATTGTTTGCCCAGTCCTTTCTATGGTGCAATGGGTCTCTAGAGGGATGTATTTCTCTGAGCATCACGTGTCGGTGTGGAACTTGGACCACTGCCACACAGAAGAAGCACAACAGCCAGCGTGGTAATATGGTGGTGAAAGGTCTAGGCAATAGACATCAAATGGAGGAGAAAAAAAAATACAGACATATATCACTGTGTACACACATCCTCAAGGTAATCATTGAGGATATGTAGAAGCATGAGCAAGGGTGGTGAAGAAAGCAGATGGTGCCCAGCTATCAAAAGATATAGCATCTGGGATCTTAAAGGTTTGAGCATAATAAACAAGCAGCCATCAAGCTCAGAAGCAACAAAACCCACCATAAAAGAAAATCATTTGCCTGTGCGATAATGAGGTCCTGAAACAATCAGGTATCAAAGAACAAAAATCAAAATCAATGGACCAATTGACTCCTGATATCACTGAAGACAAATGGATACAGAGGCAAACAGAGTAGAAGAAACGATGGTACCCAACTACCAAATGATTGAATGCCTGGAGTCTCAAAGATTCGAAGATAATCGAGTCACCATTCAGCACAGAAACAGCAAAGCCCACATGGAAGAAGCACACCAGCATGCATGATCAAGAGGGGCGAAGGGAGCAGATATCGAGCACCAAAGAACAAGAATCACATCATTACAAAGGAGGAGGAGAGCAGGGTGGGAACCTAAGACCCACTGGTGGGTAATTGGTCACCCCTTTACAGGGGAGCCACAGGGACAACCAGTCAAGTTACAGCTGGGCAGTGATGATGCACACAAGTTCCCTCTAGTTCCTGAAGCCTTCCTCCCCCCATCCCCCCAATCATCATGGTCCCAACTCTACTAACAAATCCAGATGGATTGGAGAAGGTACACTAGTATGTGGAGATATGGGGAAACCAAGATGGATGGGCCCCTTTGGGCCAATAGTTAGATTGGAGAGGCTGGAAGGGTGGAGAGAAGGTGGGGTTCAGAGACGGAACCAACAGCAAGGATATACACATAAGCTCCTATAAGCTCCTATGAAGGATGTACATCTGGGGAGTGGGTTGGGGAAGAGGTCGGACAGTGTAAGATATGACAGAACAATAACAATGTATAAAGTATTGAGGGTTGGTGGGGAGGAAAGGGCAGGGGAAGAGGGCAAGGCATGGAAAAGCCGATACTATGGGCTTAAGGGAAAAGGTGGACAATTGGAGAATGAAAATAGAAGTGGACAGGCTGAGCCCCAGTGGCATAGTGGTTGTGCATGGGACTGCGGCCCACTGGGATGGAGGTTCAATTCCAGCAGGCTGGGCCTTCTACTCCCACCACCGGAGAG
Organism: Nesogale talazaci; assembly: GCA_004026705.1. NCBI lineage: Eukaryota > Metazoa > Chordata > Mammalia > Afrosoricida > Tenrecidae > Nesogale > Nesogale talazaci. Next base: position 60,197 of record PVJH01004227.1, read on the forward strand.
CAGTGATGCCCCCCCCCCAAAAAAAGGAAAGAAAATAGAAGTGGACATGTGAGGGTGCTTGACACAGTACACTTATTTATGCTTTGTGAAATATGATGTATGAGTCCCCAATAAAATGACTTAAAAAAAAAAAAAAAGAACAACAAACCAGGTGAGGTAAAATGGCAGCATTTGCCCAGGGATAATACTCTGAGGGCAAGAAGAAAGAAGGATGGATGGAAGGAAGTAGGAAGATTGTTGTTACACTGTGGGGTTGCAATCAATGTCACAACATCAACTGTGCCTGAGTGCTTGGATAGAAAATCAAACTGTCTGTAAATCTTCATCTAAATCACCATAAAAAGTTTTTTTAATAAGACAGAGAAGTAGGAAACTAACCATAACTTCAATGTCCATCTTTGGCATTTGGTGTGAGCCTTCTATACTTCCTGACCTGATATGCATTGATGTATTTCTTCTCAGTAAGTTCTGCATTTTCCAGTACCTGGGCTCAGTCTTTGTACCTCATCTCTTCTCCAGGCACACTCACATCCTGGTACCCTGGTCAGTCCCACAATTTTCCTTTTGCTGTCTTCCCCATATTTGCATATCAGCCCAGCTTTCTCTTCTGACTCAAGACACTAGCCTCGCATTTCATACCTAACATCATCTCTTGAAAGTCTATAATAAGTCTCAAAGGTACCATGCCCCAAAATGTGCCCCAAACCTGCAAATAAAATCCACAATGAACCAAATTTCAAAATTTTAATTCAAGTTAGTCTTCAGCATGACCTCACTTCTATAACCCTGACCCTTAGACCTTAAAGACTTTGTCTTTATTTAAAGATCTGACTTGGTATTTTGTTTTTCACAGGTTTGGAGGTTAATTTTGATTCACTTAAATATTTTGCTAAAATATTAATTGGCTGGATTACTGATTTATGTGTGTATATTCCTTAAGTTTTGCACCCAAGATAAGGGCCTCACTCGATTTAACCTAGTCCAGGCTCTGAATTCCCAACCCACCCTCTCTCCCTCACGCCCTGTGCACCCAGCTGACGAGTGATGTGATCAGTGCTTCCAGCACCTCCAGCCCCACTTAGAATTGTAGGGAACACATCACCACTGGACTGGGAGGCAGCATCATGAGAAGTTGCTAAAGGCAATAGGTACTTAGAATATAAAAGCCAGAAACAAAGGGAAAGTACCACGTATGGAATGAACTATGAGACCAGGTAATAGGAGATGGGAGGGAACTGAGCACATGAATCCCTGTCTCCTTTTACCCATGACTATTTTCAGACAGTTTCTTGATACAACCTACGAGAGACATCTGCTGAGCCACTGTTGTGGTGCACCGGCCAGTTCAGGGAAGGATAGTTTCCCAGCCCTCCTGGCCTCGAATTTCCTGTGCTTGTCCTCTCACCTGTACTTTACACTTTCATCTTCACCTCTCAAGTTCCATTTTTTTGGACTAGAGCAGGTCTGGTTCTGGATTTTGTACTTTACCATCATGATCTACTTTGTGACTTTAAAATGCATTCTAGTCTCTAGTACAAATTCATCTCTCATTCTCCCCCACCTTCACCCCCATTCACAATGCCCTCCTGTTGCTGTCCTTAGTCTGGACGTTCTACTGAAATTTGTGCACCAGGCTGGTATTTTAAATACCACCTCTAGCACCATAGCACCATGAAATTCACCACAGTATGACACAGTGGCAGACAAATGAATATCATTGAGAAGAAAGGGAATTTCAGGACACTTCGTTTTGCTCGTGTGGAATCTGTACAGGGATCAAGGGTTAGCCTTTTGAGCAGAACAAGGGAATGCCCCTTGGTTTAAAATCAGAAAGGTAAGGGTCAGGGTTGTGTCTATTTACCATACTCTTTCAATCTACACAGATTGAAGGAACTAGACTACATGAAGAGCAATACACTATCAGCATTGGATGGGTGGCTAATTAGCAACCTGCACAAGCAGATAACACATACCACTTGCTGAAAGTGAGAACTTGAAGCACTTGCTGAGGAGGATCAAGGATTACAGCCTTCGATATGGGTGATGACTTCAGTGGAAAGAAAACCAAAACCCTCATGACTGGGCTAATAGGGAACATCATGATAAATGGAGAAAAGGTTGACGTTGTCAAGGATTTTATCTTGCTTGGATTCATAATCAAAGCTCATGGAAATAGCTATCAAGAAATCAAATGACACACTGCAGTGGGTAAACCTCCTCCACAAAACCTCTTTAAAGCATTGAAGAGTAAAACGTGGTATTTTTAATCACTTCAAGTGCATACGAAAGTTCGACATTGAATACAGAAGACCAACAAAGAGCATATCTTTTGGAATTGTGGTGCTGGAAAAGAATACTGAAAGTACCACGAGCTGCCAAAACAACAAGCAGATCTGTCTCGGAAGAATAGAGCCTGAATGTTGTGAGGAGCAAGGACTGCGAGCACAGCTCGTGTACCTTGAACATATGAGCAAGGCAGATCCATTCTTGGCAAAGGACCTCCTTCTTGGTAAATTGGAGGGCAAAGACCCTTGACAAGATGGAGTGGCACAGGGGCTGCCACAACCAACTCCAATGGAACAGCAATCGTGAGAATGACAGCCGACCAGGCTGAGTTGCAGTCGATTACTATGTCCCTTCTAGCCATTATCCCTTATATTGTGATTATAATTCTGGACTTTATATGCCTATCACTATATAGTCTTGTTTTGGAAGGAAATATCTACTACATAACAGGAATAGGATAATATTAAGACCTAACCTTAGGAATGTGAATGGGGACACATTATATCATATCATCATCATCATATCACCTGGAAAGCCAGACCTATATTTTCCTGAGTCAGCCTTAGTGCAAGCAAGAGGACCCACTGTGACTCTTGGACTCTGGCTCACCTCTCCCTGACTCTTGAATTTTGAACTGAACAGCACCCACCACCATGAAAGACATCTTTTTTAAAGTCTCATGGATTTCTGTGGGCTGCCGCAGAGAATTGCAGAACCCAGGGAAATGAGGGAATATCCTCAAGAACCCAGGAAACTCCTCAAGGGAGGCATGAGGTGGGAGGGCATGAATGGAGCTGAATAGCATTGTGGAGGAGTTGAATATTTGGAATATCATTAATCTCCAACTACTTTGAACTAGTCTGGTACTAACCCACCCGTAAGAGATGATCCCCACACAGACACTGCGTCCTTCCATCGTGCAAGGGAGCTCCGGGTTCGAATGGACTCAGTGGTACCCAGGGGAGCGACAACGTCGTTGCTGTGGTTAGTCACCATCAGGTTGGCTCCAACTCACAGCAGCCCGGTGAGTAACAACAAAAGGTGCCAACTCTCACACAAACTTCAAGTTCATCGCTCTGTCTGAGTCTGACTGTGATACAAGGTTTTACAACAGTCAAAGCATTATTCTATGCAATCTCTACAGTTTTCACTGGCTAATTTCTGTGATTAGAAGCTCAATGTTTAACCCATTGGCTAATTTTTGGAAGTTCATCAGCCCAGCCTTCTTCAGCTAGTTTGTTTTCCTGTGGCAGTTGGCATGTTGTTATGATGCTAGAGGTTAGGCCACTGGTTACGCAGAGGTCAGCAGGTCACCTAATGGGGAGCGGTATCAACAGAGCTTGCAGATTAAGAAAGACTAGAAATCAAGGCCTTGAGTATCACTATGCATTTTATCACCCAACTGTACCTTCCCAAGAAGCTAAATTCTGGGGGAAAGATATAACTTTATATTTTTCAAACCATCTTCAAATTTGTAATGTTTTTCCCCAATTCAACACAAATGTTTTTAGCAACATGAGGTAGAAGAACAAGGCCGGGACCAATGTGACCTCAAGGAAGTGGCAATCTTGCTATTGAATCCAATAGAGTTAACAGAGCCACCTGGCAGTGCAGGGGGCTTGCTGTTATTCACAACCACATGGTGTCCCTGAAGAAGAAAACTCTGGAAATATGCTCCCAGGGATTTTGTTTTTAATTCTTCAATCGAAATTCACTCAAAGTAAGTATGCTTACTGTGTCAGTCTAGGTAGACTAGAGAAACAAATCCAGAGAGACTCACATGTATATAAGAAAAAACTTTATATACAAGAGCAATTATATATTCAGAAAACAGTCCAACCCAGTCCAGATCAAGTCCACAGATCTGATATTAGCCCATATGTCCAGTACCAATCTATAAAATCCTCTTTGGACTCATGTAACACATGCAATGATGCCAAATTCAGGAAAATCGCTGATTAGTGGGTGGAAAGTCTTGTGGATTCAGTGGCAGTGTAAGCATTTCAGTGCTGTCAGAAGTCTCCACGTGGCTCCTTCAACTCTGGCTACATCAGCAAAGCTCCATCAGGCTCGACATCAGGATGTCTCACAGGGAGTGTGTCTGCGTCCCACCAGCAGCAAGCCTCTGAATGAAGTCATCAAGATGAGATCTGATCGACAGGCTCACCTCCACCCCTTCATTCTTAAGTCTCAAATTGACAACAGAGTATGTATCACCTTCTACCTATTGTACACAAGATACTGAGGATCCTGACATCAGGAAACTCATGGTCTGTCTTCCTATGTGGGCAGGAATATCCTCAGGGTTGCATGCTGAGCAGTCAACACAACACCTGGAACACAGGAGGGGCCTAAATGAATGAATCAATTCACAAATCTCAATGGGAAGACTATGAGACAATCTCTGATGGCTGCATGAACAGCAAACTATGGAAACACAGGCAATGGAAACGACCTGGGAGATCAGGCGCCATTGAAGGGGTCATGCCCAGGCACACAGGGGAAGGACAGGGAAGGATGATACTCTTGAAGCACCAGATTCTTCACCCAGGTCTTGTTCAGGGACTTAGACTGCCATATCCTTCAAGGGTCCAGTTGAAACAAAGGAATGGTGGTAACTCCCTGTTTATTCACGTCTGCTGAGATCATTCTGTAGTGACTTTTGCATCAGGGATGTACAGGGAAGCTTCCTGTACATCCATGTAATTATAGCATTTGAGGTTTAAAAAACTATGTGAATTAGATTAAAGTGTATAGAACAAATCCATTTTACTTATATAAAAACTTGCATGTAAGCTGAATTTTTCAGAACATTTTAATGCAATTTTGTGGTAAAATTAGGTGTCTCTGCTGATATTCAGGTCTACTTATACTTGAGTATATGTAGTATATTCAAAAATTCATATACATTTTGTTTTGTCTTATTGATCATAATCCCCATAATATAAACTCACTTCTCCCACCTCCTCCCTGTGGGTCTCATTTCCATTCTTCCTTCTGTCCTAGCCCTTCTTAACTTTGGTCTTAGTTAAATTACATCCTTTCTATTTCAAATGCGTGATTATTATAAGATGTGCACTTTCCAACATTGTTCCTTGATGAGTCCTGGTGGCAAAGTGGCTATACAACTCCAAGGTTAGCAATTCAAAACCACCAGGTGCTCTGTTCATCTTGCTCTAATACAAAAGGCTTATGATATTAAGGAGGTCGCATTAGACTGCGACTAGATTGACAGGTTTAACTCCACCTCTACTACAATTGTCTAGTTGGCATAACTCCTAACTACCATGTAGCCATCAAAGATGGTTTGTTGCGTGTGAAAACCATTTCTTAAATGTTGGCAACAGTGCCTCATCCAGTATTTCTCCTCTTGTGCATGACTTATTTCACTCAGCATGATGCCCTCTAGGTTTGTCCAGTGACACTCCTCTGTTTGCAAGCAAGAACCTTCTATCCAGATGCTGTTCACAAGTGGAGGTCCAACGCTAGCCAGGGCCCTCTTGAGACTCACAGAGCTGCAGTGCATGCCACCAAAGGGTGATGTGGGAAACAAGAAGATCGCAACTAAGTTCAGGTCCAGGTCTTTGGAAGCATGGTAGAGTTCCACAAGCTCTCAAGTTCAGGTGGCCCACATGGGGTCACCCCTGGAGGCAGACACCAAGTTCCAGTGAAGTCTCAATGAGGAGGAAGGTCAGGTGGCAGAAAGGACTCATCTCTGTTCACTCTTGCTCTTAGACAAAAGGCCACAGCCACAAGGCAGTGTCATGAAGCTACCACTTGATTGCCAGGTCTACCTCCATCCCTCGCCAAGAGTGCCTAAGTGACATAATCCCTCACCATCACAAGGACTGAAGAACGCCAAGAACCGAGACTCCAATTTTAGGATTCAATATGATCATGTTTCCCTTGTTTATTAGATCACACCCAAGTAGAACAGGTTCCGATTCAAATCACATCTGAGTGATGAAAAGAGACAAATGCACGTAGAGAGATGCACACTCATGGAGAGACAGGCAGCATGTGAGGAGGATCAAGGAGTATATAGGGAAGGCACAACATCACCAAGACCCTGGTGCGGACTTTGGGGCTCCAGAACTGGAAGGAGATAAATTTATGTTCTGTGACCTTTCTGTTCCAACAGCCTGAAGAAACTGAAACAGATGGGATGAGAGCAGGGAATCAGTGTAGCGAGCAGAGCAGAGCAGAAGATCCACCTGCCGCCCACATTGACCAAGGAAGGGGTCATGGCGTTGACACTAGTATAAAACACCATGATCTCTGAAACTCACCCTTCTTGAAGCATAAGGACATCCCTATAAGGATTAATGAGTTAAATGAGTGACACCCTGCCCCACCCAAGCACAGTGCCTGGCACAATGTAGCAGTGTCAGCTGTTACTATGATGGGGAGAAGCATGGCTACCTGACTACAAGGCCAAGAATGTTCTCAGTGTCCAGAGATACCAAATGCAGTGTGAAATGTTACAAAGGGTGTCCTCCTACTGCCAGTCACTGATCCCCCTCCCACCCCTTCCAGAATTTTACACTGAGATCATGTCTTGGACCACAGGGTCATGCCCATGGAAGGTGACCAACTGTCCCAAAATGATCACACTGATGGGGCCTTTCAGGACATGGAATTTGAGTACTAAAACCAAGGAAGCTGTTGTTGTTGCTGTTGTTGTTAAGTGCTGATAAGGGACACCAACTCCCAGCAGCTCAGTATCCAACAGGATGATGTACCGCACAGCCCTGCACCATTTTCACAAGCATCGCTGTGCTTGACCCATGATTGCAGCCACTGTGCCAGACCATCTCCTTGAGGGTATTCCTCTGACCCTCTACTTTACTAAGCAAGCTGTCCTTTCCCAGGAACTGGCCACTCAGGGAAAGCAGAACAAAGTCACACCATCCTCACTTCTGAAGAGCAGTCTGGTTGCACTTCTTCTAAGAGAGACGAATCCATTGACACACATCTATAAATAAGAAAGAGCTTTTTTTTTTTTTTTTTGGTTTCTTTGGGGGGGGCATCACTGCCCTCTGGTGGTGGGAGTAGGAGGCCCAGCCTTTGCTCCGTGGAGCTGGAATTGAATCTCCATCCCAGTGGGCCGCAGTCCCGCGCACAACCACTATGCCACCAGGGCTCAGCCCTAAGAAAGAGTTTTTATATCAAGAATTAATTATAAAACAAGAAAGTGCCCCAGCCTAGTCCAGTTCAAGACCATGAGTCTGATACTCATCCGTACGTCCCTCTTCAGACTCACGCGACCGCAAGCAGGGATACAGAATGCAGGCAGAACACAGGGCAGGGGGTGCCAAGCCCTGTACAGCCCAGGTCTGTGGAAACATGGCAAGGCTCCAGCCACTCTCCAGGAAGACAGCCAGCAAGAAGACAGCAACAGAGAGAAGTGGTCCTAGGACCCTCCTGATAAAAAGGCCACACCCCCAAGGAGACAACCTCAGGCTTTGACCTGATTGACAAGTTGGACTCGGCCCCTAAACTTTTATACACCTTCCAGTTGACATAAAATCTTCTGTCACACCTCCTATAGAGGAGCAGCTCACAGTCCTAGCCCTGGTGGGTGGTTGCAGAATGGTGAAGGAGCCCAGAATAACTGAACCTGCTGCCTCAGCCCACAGGTTCCCTCTGCCCACAGCCAGGCCAAGGGGCGCAGGGCACACCAGGCAGAGCGAATGTGCTTGACTGAGCTTCTTCGCAGCTCCATAGGCTCTCCCAGCCTCCCCAAGGGCCTCTTTCAAAGAAAGTTTCTTCTCCTGTTGGAAAGTTGCTCCAACTGTCAAATGACTCCCCTCCCAGATGGCTTCTGAGCAGAGCCGCCAAGGACAGCAGACAAAGCCTTTCATTTCTTTGACTTCTTCTTTGGGAAGAAAGCTGGGGGCCCCTGGGGAAGCAGAGGCAGGGGTTGTTGAGACGGGCTGCTGTTTCTAGACTCTCTCCCCTCAAACACTCCACCAAGGGGACACACCACCCAAAGTCAGGGAGGCATGCGTTAAAGATCCCCCAGGCCTGTCAGGGACGCTTGGTTGACAGTTGGGGACTGAAGGCCTGTCCGTGAACAGAGGCATTGTCCCTGGGCTCTCAATGGGAAGTACCCGGGACAGTGCCCACTTGACATTTCAGGGCCAATGGCTCATTCCCCTGGAAGTCACATCTCCAGTCCACTTCCAGATGGGTGGCTTTTCCATTCAGACTGTTTTTCCATGTGGCAACTTCTCTGGAAAATCAGAAAAGGCTCTGTGAAGAAAATGACACAACAAGTGCGAACTTTGGGCCCTTCCATGATTTTGACCCCATTCCCAATGCAGAATCTAAAAGCTTGTGTGACTTCTCACAACAGCCGAACAGCACAGCGATGGAGGCTGGGCTCATGGCCCTTCTTGGATGAAGCTTCCATCCATCAGGCAGTAGTTGGTTCTAGAATTCAGGACATCATTCATTCCTGAGACCAGCCATCACATCGTAAAACCCAACTCCAGGCTCACTAGTCGAAGGAAACTTCTCCCCTTTGGGCAGCAAGCCTCCAATGTGCCACACATCCAGGTGGTAATCTAGAAAGGAGGACTTTCCATCAGTGTGGACACTGAAGGGGCATCTTCCCCCTCCAACGTGCATCAGGGTCAACAGGGTCTCAGATTCCTAGCAGACAACCAATCACGAAGGTAATCCTTGACAGGCACCCTGGGGGCGTTGGGGGTTCCGCTAACGCCAAGATTGTTCAAGCCCACCAGCCACTTCACAGGAGAAACATGAGGCTATCGGCTCCTGAAGAGATTGGCTCTCGGAAACACTCCAGAGCAGTCCGAGGGGGTCACTGGGAGTCAGAATCAACTCGATAGCAGTGGACTTGGGATATTAATTACTTGAAAGATAGGTTGCTCCCCGGATCTTACATTAGAGTAGGAGAGGGACATACTACCTGAACCCTCAGTCCTGGCATTGCCCACGTTTCCATTGATGTGAAGACTTTGTTCCTGATTTGCCTGAATGCTAAGACAAGCCAAATCCTGCTGGAAACACAGAAACCTCCCCCAGAAGAATGGTGTGAAGGATAGCACATACTTGTGAGAAGATTATTCTGCTCCCAGGCTGCAAGAACAAGAAGCAGCCACAAGCAAGAGGCTACTAGGCAATATGGCACCCTGAACATTGTTTCTCAAACCCGCGACTTCAGAGGAACCAAGCAAGCGCAGAGCACACAAAGCATCACTTCTGCCCAGGTGGTTTCCTCAGTGAAGACAACTCCAAAATTGTCCTGGCCTTCCTTCTCTCGCAGAAGAACTCTAGGGCAGTGGCTATGCCTGCTCACCCAGGCAGGAGGCAGGGCATGGGCAGGGTGTGGGCTGGATGTCAGAAAAGCGGTTGTTGTGCAAAGCCTGTGGCTTAGTTCCTCTTTGACAGAGTTCAGGGATGCCCCGGGATAAATGGCTCCAGCTATTAATGATTATTCCACACACAAAAGCTTCCCAGAACAGACAAGCCATCTAACGATTATTATTTTTCAAGATAAGATTATAATATTGCAAAATTATTATCAGCCAGCGGGGTCAGAGGGAAGGTGGCAAAATACCTGATCATCTCAAGTGTTCTTTCCTCCTGCCCACTACCCTCCCTGGCTATGGCAGTCACCTAATCTGGTATCAGTTTGAGGATTAAGAATATAGGGGTGGCATCTAGCCTGTCAATCTGAAGATAGCCTAAGAGACCTTTGTGTAGGCATGGCCTTCTCCTGAGAATTCTGAAGAATGTGGTAATTCCTTCTTGAGATAGTGTCTCCAGCCTATCTCACTTCACTATCTTGCTCACTCCCTGGGAGACGTAGTAGCTGACATGACACATGGCAGCATGCTGACAGTCCCTGAATCCTGGAAACTAGAGGAACCAGGGGGAGACCCCTGCCAGTGCCGAGATGTTTCTACTGCCACTGGATACACAAGACTCTGCACCCACTGGCCTACGATTGTCCTGCATTTGACATCATTGCATGTGTTTTCATGAGTCTGAAGAGAACTTTATAGATTGGTATTGGACATATGGGCTAATATCAGCCTTATGACCTTGGACTGGACTGGGTTGGGATGTTTTCTTAATGTACAGCTGCTCTTATCTATAAAATGCCTTCTTATATACATATACATGCTTATGAGTTTGTTTCTCTAGTCTGCCCAGACTGGCCTACCTCATCCTCTCTCTGCCCAGGATAGAACATGTCCCCATTGGACTCTCAATGCGCCATGAGAAATCCCCAGCTGATGGTCAGGGGAAAGCTAGCGTGTTCACACTGCACAGGGAGAGAGGCAGGAACAGACTGTGGAGAGTGTAGATACTTCCTCCCCAACTTCACCCTCAGCACCCTCCCAACACTGGTCACCAACAGTCATCCGAAGTAACAGCAGAAGCTTCTCCATGCATGTACACAAGCAAAATGCCTATAAAACCCAGGTGACATAAGTAAATGAAGCCATCGGCTGTAAGAAATCGACCCAGCAGTGGAAAAGGAAGGTCTCTGGTGGCAAGTGGCCAGGCCGCGAGAGAGCATGGTGTGGTGGGAACTGTGGCAAACTAAGGGCATGGGGGTGGGGGGGGGACCCTAGGAGATTTCCAAGACAACCTGGACATCTGGCTTGTTTGATCTGACTTTTAAAACCTGGCATCCAGTTCAAGTTCTGTTAAAGCACGGCACTGGCCAGAAGGGTAGTGGGGAGGGTGGTGAGAAAGGTAGAGAGAAGGACAAGATGTCATGGCCTCTGCTCCTAACTCATCCCGGGGCAAAGGCAGGCAGGCGCAGTCCCTACGGTAGTCTGACTCAGGGGCCAGCCCTACCCAGCCCCATCCTCGTATGGAGAAGAGGAAAGACAGGAGGCTCCAACAGCACTGTCCAGCCTATGTCCATGTGAGGACCCTCCTAGTGGCCTAGGGTGACTCTCTACTGACGTCCTACATTGGCTCTCTGGGGCACCCAAAGCCCCGCTTCTGCTGGGGCCATGGCCTGTCCATGACCCACACAATCCAGCTGCCCACCCCCAGGAAACCTTTGAAGACACCACACACAACCTCCGTGTCCTTTTTAATTCAGCAGCTAATTACAAGTGTCAGAGTGGCATGCCTTCTCAGCGTGGACTTCTGGACACAAAGCCATTCTGTGCGCAAGTATTGCAGGGCTGAGAATTCTTGATGCCGTGAGCCGAGGCCTCCTCCCTTGGTTAGACGCCCAGAGATGAAATTGCCCCGGAACATGATCCTCCTCTTCTATGATTGTTATCCTGGGTTGCAGAGCACAAATGAGCACTCTGGGAAAAGAAGATCCTGCCCCACATCAGGACTGGAGGCCCCATCCGATGCCCAGCATCTTGCTGGCAGACATTTGGCAAGCGGGGCATGGAACAGCAGGCCGAGACAGAACCACGGGAATGGTTTGTCACTGAAGAAATGGGGCAGCCTTCAGGTAGGGGGCGCTAGTGCCTGAAGGGGCCCAAGGAGGATAGCCATGGACTGTGCGGGACAACTTCCTGGCTTCTCCGTAACCACTTGGGACTACAGAGTCACCAAAGAGCGATAAGGGAGCCTACTGCATCAGCAGGGTCCTTGCACCCAGCTGAGACCCCACCTTCCCACCATCCTGGCACTTCTGCCTGGGCTCCCAGTACTGTCCCAGAAGGCTGTCCAGGTCCCAGCTGGGGGTCTCCGACCTGGAGCAGGACAGCTCAGGAGCCTGGGGCTGTGCGCTGTGCAGAAGGGCCCACGCTGAGTCTAATACTCTGCTCTTCGGTCTTGGAATTCTTCATTATTTTCTAACAGTGTTATTAGCATAAAATTCACATATCAGACAATTCAATAGTTCAATCATATTAAGAAGAGTTGTACAATCATCACCACAATCAATTCTTTCTTATACTTATTATTATTAGCTCCCTATTTCCCCCTCAACACCCTCCCCCAGACCCCCAAGGGACCATTAATCCAGTTATTGTCTATAGATTTACCTATCCTGGATTACATACACAGCAAAACAACAACAAACTAACAATAACTGGGTGAAACAGAGAAAGTCCTCAATCAACAAGAAAGCAGCAAATATTCAAACGTAGAACAAATGTTAAATGGGTCAGCACGGAGATCAAAACGATCGGCTTTACCTCCCCGCATCTTCAGCAATCCCCTTTGCAATGCACTCCGCCTAACAGAAAGCTGACTCACATGCCTTGTCCAGGGTCAGAAAGGCATCTCTAGAGACTTAAGCCTTAGGTCTTCCTCCAAGGGACCGTATTGTCCCTTGAGTCACCGTGGAGGGTTTGCACAGACCCCTGCGTGCCTGGGAGCTCTGATGATTTCTCACCCACGGAAGAGCCAGGACCCAACCAAGGCCAGAGGGTCCCAGGCAGCCTGGGAGCTGCTGCGGAGCAGGGAGGCCCTTACCCACGGGACAGGCCAGGCTGCGAGCATCAGCGGCCCTGATGCTGGGTGCTGCAGGGTTCCCGGAGGGGCGTCTCAGCTGAGCAGATTAGGGGGGGTGGAGAAACCATGAGAAGGAGGGCTATGTGGGGTGGGATGCTAGGAGAGAAAGCCTGACATGAGGGGGGGAAACCCCATAGCCCATGGCTACCACAGCAGGGACTTCACTCATTTTTCTAGGGTTAGGGTGCCTGCCACCTCCCACCACCCCCATTCCCAGCCCCTCACCTCCCTGCACAAAGCTGCTCCAGTTCTTCTCACAGCACAGGTGAGAGGCAGACAGGGAACAATGCTATCTCTGCATGGTGGTGCCCAAAATACGACTGTCATTTATTTTGTTATATGAAATTAGAGCACGCCTTGTAGCCATAATGAATCATTTCCTTCCTGCCTCGGCCACCATGTCAGGCAGGAGCTCGGCATTCCCATTCAGAGCCTTTCACCTCATCTCAGGCTAATAATAACCCACCCGAGGGAACACACTTCTTCCCAAGACAATGCAGGGGCTGGATGGGTGTCCTGGGCAGGAAAGTGGGCCCAGTGGGGAGGCAGGCTGCCTGGTGGGAGTATTGTGGCATCAGGCAAGCAGTCCCCATGCAGGCTAGGGACCGACACCTCCAGGCCCTGATCAGGTCGCTGGGCCCCAGCTCCTCTTTGCAGCTGCTCCATCTGAGGAGGGCAGGGAATGGGACCCACCCCAGGTGATTCTCTGCCAGGATAACTTCCCTATCCTTGCCCAGGCCCGGTCAGCAGCCCCCTCTCAGAGGAAGCGGTGTGCTGGCCTACACCCCACCACCACAACCCCAAGTGACCTCGCCCTCCATTTAGTCACCTGCTCACCTGGAGCTGGCCCTGCCTGGATCCTCCCATGTGCCTGTCCTCTGCAGCTGCTACCACCACAGGTGTTCAGCAAAGGAATTCATTTACCCGATGGGTCAAGTCCTCAGGTGTCTCCTTTTAAGGCTGGGTGTCTCAGCCAGCTCAAAGAAGGAGGATCCAGAACCCACACACACCCGCTGACCCTGCCCTAGAGTCTCCCCCTCAGGCCAAAGTCAAGACCAGTCCAAAGGCAGACTGTATTCCCATCTATGTTAGGCACCATCAAGGCCCCCATATACAATAGAATGAAACACTGCCCAGTTCTGCACCATCCTCATTGCCGCCACTTTGTCCATCCATCTGGGGAGAACTCTTGCTGTCCTTCCTCCAAGGCAAAGCCGTCTGTTCTCCTGGAAGTGCACAGCACCCTCAAGGCTCCTCCCCAGCCCCTCACTTTACAAGCATAAACCCTCCCCAAGCTCTGCACTATTGTGAGTCTCTTCCACTAAATATATTCTAGTAAGACCTTTCCCACCACCCATTTGTCAGTTTGCCATACTATGCTGGCTTTTGTGTTGTCACGGTGCTCGGAGTTATGTCCACTGGTATTTCAAATGCCAGCAAGATCACCTGTGGCTGATGGGTTTCAGTGAACGTTCCGGATGCAGACAAAAAGGAAGGGCCCAGCGATTTAGTCAGTGGGAAGCCTGTGGGTCACAACAGCACATTGTTTGACACAAAGTAGAAGACAGCCCCTACCTTGGCAGGCATCACACAACAATGGATCCAGACATCTGATGTTCATGAAGATGGGTTAGGGTGAGCCAACACTTTGTTCAATCGCATGAGATCACCAGGAGTCAGAGACAATTCTTGGTAATTAACAAGGCTTTTGTTGGCACAAAGATGTCACTCTGAGAACTAGCATGTACTTGACCAAATGCAACTACTTTCTTTTCTTTTTTTTTATGCTATAAGAAAGAGTCTTCCAAGGGCAAGAGAACAACAAGTGATCTAAAATCAATGTCAAGGAGGATGTAGGATGCCTGATGGGGCTTTATCAAGAGCAATGTAGCCAAGAGGAATTACTGAAATCCAAACAAAAGCCAAACATGATAGTGGGACAAAAGAAAAGGAAAGCGAGGAAAGAATTAGGAGCCAAAGGACATTTATAGAAGTATACATATAGGCATAAATATAGGCATTTTCTTACATAACTATATTTATATATAAGGATATGGAAATAGATCTATGTACATATATCTATATGTTAAGTATTAAGGTAGCAGACAGACATTGGGCCTCTACTCAAGCACTCCCTCAACTCAAGAACATTTTATTCTAATAACTCAGCATTCTGTGATGCTCACCTTCCTGACATCATCACTGAAGACAAAATGGGAGTATAGCAAATGTGGTGAAGAAAGCTGATAGTGCCTGGATATAGTGTCTGGGGTCTTAAAGGCTTGAAGATAAATAAGTAGCCATCTCACTGAGAAGCAACAAAGCCCACGTGGAAGAAGCACACCAGCCTGTGTGTTCATGAGGTGTCAATGGGACCAAGTAACAGGCACCAGAAGACCTAGAACAAAAAATCCTACCAATGTGAAAGAGAGGAAATGCAGAGTGGATACCCAAAGCCCATCAGTAGACAATTGGACATCCCCTTTCAGAAGGATTACAAGGAAAAGATGAACCAGTCAGGGAGCAATAAACCATTGAGGAGGCCCCAATTCTACCTTACAAATCCATCTAGACCAGAGTATGTACACTGGTACAGATAAGAGCTCAAAACACAGGGAATCCAGGGCTGATAAAACCCCTTAGGACCAGTAATGAAAGTAGCCATACCATGAGGTTAAGGGGAAAGTAGAGGGAGAAAGGAGTATCTGATCGCAATGATCTACATATAACCCCTTTCTAGGGGGACAGACAAAGAAAATTAGGTGAAGGAAGACAGTGATCAGTATAAGACATGAAAATTTTTTTAATAAATTATCAATGGTTCATGAGAGAGGAGGATGAGGAAAATGAGGAGCTGTTACCAAGGGCTCACATAGAAAGAAAGTGTCTTGAAAATGATGATGGCAACAAATGTGCTTGACACAATGGATATATGACTAGACTGTGATAAGAGCTATAAAAACCCACAATAAAATGATTTTAAAGGGGGAGCTAAAATATTAATGAAAGAATATTAAATAACACCTGACAAAAAATGAAACTCTTATTTAAGACACTTACAAATTGCTTTTTTCCCCAATAGTTTTATTGAAATATAGCTCACATATCATACACTTCCATGCTTGAGTCATTAAAAAGGGTTGTAGTATACACATCACCACTAACAATTCCAGAACATCCTCCCCTCTCCTGTGTTCATCATGTGCTTGCCAAAACAGTCCAACCTCCCCCCTCATTTCCCCAGTAAGCCATTATACCAGTTATCGTCTCTAGTGCTCCATATACTGGAACATGTACCCTCAAAATGAAATCATCTAGTGCTCCATATACTGGAACATGTACCCCCAAAATGAAAACAGCAAATATATTTTTAAAAGAAAGAAAAGACAAATGATAATATTAAAACAAACTGTGGGGAGTGGGGGGATTCTGCTGAGAAAAAAAGAAAATATTGAAAACTAGAAGAAATTCAAAATGGGTCAAAGGGAGATCAGATGACCGGGAACCCAACATTAACAGAATCCCATTTGCCAGTGTCAAATTTACAAGAAAAACATCTCTCTCTAATAGCCATGTTATGTATGTCCCTTGAGCACATGATCAGGGGAAGCCCTGTCTCTGCAGGGTCCTGCAGATGGATTGGGGATTCTCACTGTCATCTACAGCCTTCTGAAGATCAGGTGTTCCCAATTTAAGATCTGATACCTTTCCCTCCTTTGGATTTGGATTTTGTCATTTATCATCCTTGGATCTCAGGGGCTGGTGTACTTCTTCCAGGTGGACTTGGCTGACACTTTTCTTAGCTGCTTGTGTGAATACCAACCTTTAAGATCCCAGGTGCTTTTCTTTTGGATAGCTGGGCACCATCTGCATTCTTCACCGACCTCTGCTGTGACACCCATACCTTCAGTAATCACCTCATGAGGGTGAGTACCGAGCAGGCCATGACATAAGAACTACTTGTTCTTGGATTGAGGGTAGAAACTAAGTGAAAGGCCCAAGTCCACCTTTTAGTCTATGGACCATATATATCTTTTGTTCACTTTAGAGGCCTCATTATTATTTTATGACAGAGAACAATATCAAAGTCCCTCTGGAGTGTAAGGTATAGTATCATTAATTTATCCAATGACATAGAATTTAACATACTGTTGAGAAAAGGAATGTATATAAGCATAGACTGAGAAGCCCTTGGATTTTGAGGCACCTCATATGCTTGTGAGAGCTGGACAATTAGTAAGAAAGGCCAGAGAATGGATGTACTGAGTTATGGTGCTGGCAAAGATGATTGAAAGTTCTGTGGACTTCCGGGAGAACAAAGTGGAGGCAGAATTCTCTTTAGAAGTGTGTTAATCCAGGTAAACTGGAGACACGAATTCAGGGAGATCAAATGTGTATAAGATAGAGCTTTATATACAAAAGCAATTGTATATTGAGAAAACAGCCCAACCCGGTCCAGATCAAGTCCATAAATCTGATATTAGTCCGCATGTCCAATACACCAGCCTATAAATCCTCTTCATACTCTTGCAACACATGCAATGATGCCGAATGCAGGAAGATCCCAGGCCAGGGTGAAAATCTTGTGGAGCCAAAGGCAGTAGGAGCATCTCAGTGTTGGCAGGGGCCTCCACATGGCTCCTCGACTTCCAAGGCTGTAGTGTAGCTCCATGTGTCTTCTCGGCAGGAAGGCGAAGCAGAGAGTCTGTGTGTATCTGGCCATCAGTGAGCTATTCATCTCCATGGCACCTCCGAATGAGGTCATCAAGCTGTGACCCGGTTGCCAGGCTGCACTCCTCCCCTTCACAAGTTGACACCAGATCATGTAACTACTACAAGAAACAAGGATGGCCAGATTGTCTTGGCCATGTTGTCAGGGGGGACCATTCCCTGGAAAAGGTTGGGCTGCTAATAGCAGGTCAGTGAAAACTAAGAAGACCTTACAGGTGGAATAGGAAGACAAAGCGACACGGTGGCTGCAGCAGTGCGCACAGGCAGAGTGGGTGTGAGGCTGGCACGGGGCTGTGCAGCATTTCTTTCTGGGCATATTGGGTTGCTCAGAATCAGAACTGATGCGCACCTCCTATCAATGGCAGCATCCCCAGGAGCAGACAAGCTACCAACTGCATTGAATTAAAAAGGAATGCGTCTTAAGAGCCTCGTGCTGCATGGCCTGAGCAAGCCCTTGTTTGAATATCAATCTTTAAGATCCCAGGTGCCTTTCTTTTGGGGAGATGGGCACCATCTGCATTCTTTATCGCCCTCTGCTGTGGCACCCATACCTTCAGTGATCACCTCATGGGGAGTGGGGCATGGTATGGGGCAATCTAAGAGGAAGAATCCTGGAGGAGGTGGGCTGAGGGGAATGGTTATCATCTACCTGGCCCAGGTGCTTTTGCTGACTGCCTTTCCTGTCTCCTGTTTTCCTCTTGGTCTGAACCACCATATCCTCAGCCAGTGCCTTCCACAAAATAGACAAGAGCCACTGCTATTAGCAGATGTGTTCCAGTGGGGCGGCATGGCCCTGCCCAAGAAGACCCATGAATCAGGCCCACAGGACTGAACTTGCCCCTCCCTGGCCTCCCCTTGGACCCTTTACCCTCTACATCCAAGTGCTATCATTTTCCTAAAGAACTTGGTTTGCTCCTGGTGGTTTTGAACTGCTGACTTGATGACTATCAGCCCTCAGCATAACCTACTATGACACCAGGGCTCCTCATGGGAAACACACAGGTGAGTAAACTAGCCACAGATTCTCTTCATTGAGATCTTGAGGGGTGTTGGTGATGGTGATGGGGGGAGGGGAGAATGAAATCTGACAGTCCCCCTTTGCCTGGCACATACAGTGAAGTGCTGGAGGCGAGGGCAGGCAGCCTGAGGTCACATAGGCTGGGTGAATGCCAGAAGGTACAAAGTCAGGGGAGGCGTCTTCGAGCCCTGGTGTCATAGTAAGTTATACTGCAGGCTGATAGCCATAAAGTCAGCAGTTCAAAACCACCAGACACTCTGAGGGAGAGAGATGAGGCTCTCTACTCCTGTAAAAAATCTTGGAAACACACATAGGAGCAGTTCTCCTCTGTCAAGTAGGGTCATTATGAGTTGGAATCAACTCAGGGGTTTTTTTTTTAAGTAGTGTATTTCTGACACTACCACAATACCTGGCACACAGAAGGTCCAGGGAAACTCCCACCCAAAGCAACCTATTCCAGTCTTTTTTAAAACAGCATGCATTGGTCACCTGTGTAAACTGCCACAAGAACACATGGATAGATAAATTGATGGATACGTACATACATACAATTCATTCATCAGACTTATAAGCAAAATCCAAATAACCACCAATACAAGTAGTACTTATGGTAGGATTCTATTTTGACGACTGCCAAGTCAGTTCTGATGTAAGTAAACAGAATGCCTCTTGTTGTTGTTGTTGTTGTTGTTGTTGTTGTTGTCTGGGGGGGCATCACTGTCCCTGGGTGGGAGAGCTGCTGCTGGATTTGAACTGCCAAGTCAGTGGCCCACAGTTCCACACTCAACTACTATGCCACCAGGGCTCAGCCCCAAGAATGTCTCTTTTTATCATTTTTTTAGTTTTCATAATTATTATCTTTTATTATCAATATCTTTTCAATCCAATCTTTAAACATCTGCAAGTGAACATCTGAGGTTGGCAACACAGACAATGGCAAAGAAAGAAAGGCCTGTCAGGCGTAAGGGCAGTTCCTTGGGACTTGAGAATGTCATCATGTGGGGGCTACCTACAATATTTTTTGTAGTCCCTCAGGTTTTCTCTTAATTTTTCAGATTATTAAGAGCCTATGCAAATTTCCATTTTCTGGTCTCTTTCCCCTACAACAAAGGGTTTTTGAAAGCTCAGTAAAACTTAGGAAGTTACATTTCATCACCTCACACCTGTCAGTGTGAGCTGCAAGTCTGCCCCCAAGATGTCAGTGAGAACCTTCTGTAACACAGGAGACCGTCCTGATTTGGAAGATGCCACAGGGAGGACGGATGTCACCTATGTGACACAGGGCTCTCAAGGATGCACGGGGGACGGCGCTGGGAGTCAGAAGCAACTCGACAGCAACCACAACAACAAGAAGACATAAGACTCGATGAGTCTCATCCTAAGTAATGGACCAGACCTGTAATTTTGCTTAATGGTTCCCCTATTAATGATATCAGCTGTTTCCCAGTGTTTAGTATCACAAGCAGTATTAAATGGCTGTGATAGGTAGGTTTCTTGTGCCAAAATGGCCAAGGAAGATAGGTAGGTTTGTTGTGACAACATGGCCAATGAACACAGGTGAGATTAATTCAAGGGCAGAAATATGAATGGCTCGGCAAGCCTTGCCTTTCTCTCTTGCTCCTAGATCTACGGATCTGCGCCTGCCTTACTTGTCCTGTGCCTTGATTTCCAAGCTGCATTACCTGTGGGACACCTAATCCATGGACTGTGTTGCTGTGAGTTCAGGTTCCTTCAAGCCCTGCTTTGCCACGCTACTGGAATACATCCCTTGAGCTGGGACTGTTGGACTCTGTCTGTCTGGCTGACTGTTGGTGATCTGCCTTGCTGTTTGCTGCCTGTGGCCAGAGAGCCTGGATTGCTCTCCAGAGGACTACTCAGTAACCCTCAAGACTGGAAGGACTGCCAGTGTACTAGCTGTCTCACGCAAGTGAGTTGTACCAAGCCATTTGTACTGCTTTATAGATTAATTAACAGTTTGTTTCTTTGTTTGTTTGTTTGTTTGTTTGTTTTGGGGCATTACTGCCCTCTGGTGGTGGGAGTAGGAAGCCCAGCCTTTGCTCCGTGGAGCAGGAATTGAACCTCCATCCCAGTGGGCCACAGTCCCGCGAACAACCACTACGCCACCGGGGCTCAGCCCAACAGTTTGTTTCTTATGTTAGATATTTTTCTATTCATATAAATATATATAAAATTTTTAGTGTCCTGGTTTTGTTTCTCTACAGAACCCTGTTTAACACAACTGCTTAAGAGCTATATACAGTATTTTGTTCCATTCTTAAATGATGTTCTGAGATTCTTGAAGTGGATTCCCGGGGTCAGTGTTTTTCATATTTCTTAATATACATTTGCATTGCTGAAGCACTTTTTCTGAAACTTTAGCCAGACATTCTTACCAGCAAAGTATAGGCGCTCAGTTCATCACAAGTTTGCCAACACTACACTATTCACTTTCTGGTCATTCCTAATTTATTTTTGCTTTTGGTGGGGGGATGGGGAGACAAAGCTTTCCATTCGCGGTGACTTATCTGTGCAGACCTTTGCCCATTGTGTGCATGGCCCATTCCCTAGCAGCTCTTTCAGAAGCACTTGCTACTAGGCCCTGAAGGAGGCTCTGGGGAGAAGGGAAAGAAAGTGAACATGGCCTCAGTGTGACAGCCATGGTGTCCCATCTGGGCTGTGGCAGCTGAAATGCCAGGAGGAGATGGGGTGTATGATGGTGCCTTGTTGGGACTGCAATTGGTGCCACGAAACACAATGTGCATGAACTGGTGAGTGGAAAATTTATCTGCTCTGTAAACCTGTTCCCAACTCAAAGGGAGGGAAAAGAGATGCTTCTTTCTCTTGCTATTTCCTCTCCCTTTCTTACCAAGGAGTTTGCCTTCATGGCCACCTGACAACAGTCTCCACCAGGAAACAGTCTCCCCATGATCATCCCAGTAAAGATCCAGGAAACAGTCTCCCCATCTCAGTGACTCTGTAAGAGTCTGTAGATGCAGGACAGTCAAGCCACTCGCCCTTCCTAAATCTGAACTTCATTTCAGCTAGTACCTGTGGTAGTTATGCCAATTTCATGATTGGGATGTAGGGATGGAGTCTAGCCTGTTAAATCTGGAGATAACCATTGAGTAGCCAATGAGGCCTTGGTGTGGGCAGGGCTGATTTCCCTTGTGGAGAAGAGAGACCATCTCCCCAGTTGTTGGGAGTTAATCTCTGAGAGGACGAACTATGCAAGACAGGATGGCAGCATCCAATGAGCTGGAAGAGCCAAAGGAGAAACCTGATGAAATCAGACCTCTGAAGCTGGAGAAGACAAGTGGAGAGTCCTGCCAGTGCTGGGTTGTTTCTATCACCACTGGATGCTGTTGATGGACCTTGAGCCCTGGAAACGAGGAGCCATGGGGAAACCCCAAGTCAGAAGGAGACTTTATCGACTGGTATCAGGCATATGAGCTAATATCAAACTTATGACTTTGAACTGGACTGCGTTGGGATGCTTTCTCAATGTCCCATTCCTCTTGTATATAAACCGTACCTTTATATCCATATGCCTGTCTATGAATTTGTTTCTCTAGTCTACCCAGACTAATGCAACACAGAATAAGAAATATTGTCCTACATGGCAAAGGGGGCAACTATCACCCCAGAGGAATGGATATTTCTACACAGAAAACTTGTTTTACCTCATGCCCAAGGGGTTCCTTTCCTAACCAAAGTGCACAAGACCCGACACGGGTTTCCTTTCCTCCTGGAAATCTTGTATTTCCAAACAGCTTGAGATACCACAGAGGTTGCTGTAGCCCATAGAAGGAAGGGAGGCATCCACATGAGGGCAGACTTCCCAAGACCACTGAGCACACCCCCCTTCCAACCTCTGGGCTGTACTGCCCCAGCCATACCACAAAGAGGAGCATCTGACAAGTCCCACTTCTAAATGTTCAAAAAAATCGTTGGATGCTGTTTGCTCCTATTGTAAAAATAATGCAAACGCATTTATATAAAGTCTAGATAATGCACACCAAAGGTAGAAAATTAAGTTAATTCCTAATTCCTCTCTTTAATCAAAACAATATTTCTAGATTATTCTCAGATGTGTTTTTCATGGTCTATAAAGTGTGTTTGCATGTGATGTTAGTTTTGATGTCTTAGAAGGAGAAGAGATGCCCATTAGATCCTACGTCCAGGTACCTGGACTCGCCTGCGAACGAGGTCACATGGGCCACACACATCCTTTGGAGTCTTTAAGAGAAACCAGGCAGCCCGTGTTGGACACCACACACCCTGCTACCATTGGATGGTCCCTTTGAACCCTGGGGATGCTGGGAATGATCACTGAGATGTTAAGGGCTTTGTGACCTGAGAGGGTTTGGGGCTCTGTACTGCAAAGGCTCAGTTATGACCTCCAATGTCAGGTTCTGCATGTCTCTCACAAGTCAGCATGTTTGACTCCAGGCTTCGAGAAAGGGTGGCCTCGATTTTGCTCTCCCAGATTGTCCTGGGGCATTGCCTTTCACCTGGGAGCAAACAGGAGATGGGCAAGCCCGCCTGGCTTAGCCCAAGGAATTATGGGAAGAAGTGAGACAAAAGAAAAAGGCAAAGGTGACATGGGTGTCCCAGATTTGACTCCCTGTGAGGAGACACTTGAGCCAGGTGAGAGGAATACAGAGGACTCAGTGGACTTGACCCTGGGGACCTATGAGAAAATATTACAAGCTGCCCCACTGATCTCCTCCGAGGTCACGTCAATGCCAATGCAGATGTGTCACTTGACAGGCATCGATGGAACAGGATGTCACCTCCCTGAGTCACTCTCGTTCTCCCGAGGTTTCAAAGAGACATTGACTTGACGACACTGATGTCCCAGAGAGAGGAAAGGAAAGGGAGGAACCTGAAGGTTTGCCGCTCTCCCGTGGGGCTCTCTGTAGCAAGGTCCACACTGCAGGGCCCCAGGGAGCGCACTGGGAAACACAGCAGCGCTCAGGCAAGGCCCGCTCTGGCAGGAGCTCTCTGTCTCTGAGTGAATACTGGCAACCCTCTGAGACTACGGGCAGGGGGCTCCTGCAGGTCTCCAGGACCGTCCCTGCTGGGGGAGGGGAAAACCTCCGCTTTCTCCTGCAAAGCAGCTGGCAGCTTAGAACTCGGGGTCTTGTGGTAAACTGCCCAACGTGCCACCACTGCACCCCCAGTGCGTGGACAGACCTGCCAGACCAGAGCTGATACCCCGCACAGCGAAACTCCCACCAGAAGTGACAGGCTCCTTTCCGCTCGTGTTTCACGGACTAAAGTGAGGCTTCTCCAAAAGCACGCGAACTCACCGCCAGAGTCATAATGGCCCCTGGATTTCTGAGACTAGATTTCCATGGGACTGGAAAGTCTTGCCTTTCTCGGAGCTCCTGGTGGTCTTCACTGCAGACCTTGCAGTCAGCGGCCCATCGCGGCACCACAGCAGCAGCGGCTGAACTCTCCAGCTGTGGGAAGGGAGAAGCAGGCACTAGGGGAAGACAGTGAGTGACAGCCAAGGCCACAAGAAAGACCATCACCCGCGAAGAACACCCTGTTAGGGCAGCCTGGGCCAGCCACAGGGTGCCTCAGGACCCCGTTTCTTGCCTTCTGTCACTAAGTCCAGGGAATTTCCTGTCCCCACTCATCCATTCACCACCTTGGAGATAAGTCTGGTGAGCGGGCGATCGGAGAACCTATACCTTTAATTAAAGGGATTAGTTAAGTCACGGTGTTAAGCTTCTCTTACCAGGTTAGACTAAAATGGTCTTTCCCTTCCATTTTCAGAAAGGAAGACACCACATGCTTTCTCTAACACACTGTTAGAAAATTCACAACCTCATTACACACAGATTTTGCTTAGCAAAATGAGATCACACTACTTGTACTGTGTGCGGGTGCCTGCTTTGTTGCATTTTTAATATAGCAGAAATATTACTCTTAATATTTCTGAAATATTTGCATAGTTTTCCACTGTCCCTTTAACCCACAGGTCTATGAGTCTGACCCTGCTATAGGGACTCTGAAATCATGTTCATAATAAAAACTTAAAAATCACATTGACACTTACATCCCTTGGTGGCAGCCATCATTTTTAACTTACCATTTAATATTTGGGTCAATATTTTGATATTAAAATTAATGTTTTAATATCTAGGGAAATTACATTTCCATTTACCTTTTGACACAGCAGCCCAATTCTAGGGATGGAACTCAAAGGCACAGTAGCAAAAAGACAAAGGACGACGTGCAATGCTCTCTCTCCACCGCAGCAGAGCCAGCACTGAAGAGGCCGGCAACAGCCCAGCGTTTTCTCATGAAGGGGCTGGTGGAGTGCACTGGGGTGTATCCAAACACTGGAGCACAGTGCAGCGCTCCCAAGGAGTGAGACTGGGGCCTCTATGTCCACCGCTGTCTTATTCACAATAGCCAAAAGGTGGAAGCCAACCAAGGGTCCACCAGCAGATGTGCTGCAGACATTCAATGGAATACTACTGAACCTTACAGAGAAAGGATGTTCTCCCAGAAGACGTGGACGAACCTGGGAGACACGGCGCTAAGGGAAATCAGCCAGACACAAATGGGCAGATGCTGCTTAATTCTGCTTACGGGAAAGATCTCCAAACATCAAGCTCAGTGCCGTCGAGTTGGTTCTGGCTCACACTGACCTTCTAGGACCGGGTAGAAGCACCCCTCGGAATCTGAGACTGGAACTCTCCACAGCCCCATCTTTCCGCTGCACAGCAACTGGTGATGTCAAGCTGCTGGTAACCTCCACACGACCAGGAAGCAAATCAGAGAGCTAGACAGTGGATTAACGCTTGCCAGAGGCTGTGGGGGAGGAGCTGAGAGTGATTGAATAGCAGTCGAGTGTCTGCTTGGGGTAATGAAAAGGTGTGGCGAAAAGATGATGATGATTGTTTCACAACATTGCAAATACAATTAATGCCACTGAAGTGTGCACTTAGAAATGATGAAAACTGCAAAGTGGTATAGTGGGTCCTCACTGGGCTGCAGTCAACAGAGTCAGCTGTTTGAAGACTGGGCTTCCTAATCCCATGAGCAATAACGGTCAGGAGAACCCACAAGCTAGGTCATGATGGGTCATCACTGACTTGATGACGGTGATTTTGAGATCTATTTTTCCACAATAAGATATTTTTAAGTAATGAGAAATAACTTTATATGCTAATATATGTCCAGGATACATTATGAATAAAAGGGTAAAACAGAAAAAGGTGTGTGAGAGATACAGACTAGTTAAAAAGAAAGGATACACCATGTTTACATACATATATGCACACATATTTCAAAAATAACTGTGACAAAATAAAAGAGAGCGAGAAGCTGCTGAATTTGCTTGTGTACAAACAAATACTTGGAGGGACCTGGTTTCTTGATTTGGAAGTCTAGGGCCATGGATTCCCGTCGTGTGAGAGATACCACCCCCTGGGGAAAGTTGAAGCAATTGAGGAGGGTTGTAAAAGCATGTGGCAGTCACATACTCTGGTGCCAATTTGACTAAGAGTGTAGAGGTGGAGTCTAGCCGGTCAATCTGGAGATGACCAATGAGACCTCTGTGTGGGCATGGATTTCTCCTGAGAATTCTGGGAAGTCTCGCAGTATTTCCCAATTGGAGGAAAGAGACTAGTCTCAGTCCCTGGGAGATGCTCAACTGACAAGACAAAATGGCAGCATAGACCCTGAGTCCTGGGATCAGAAGAGAAGCCACATGGGCTTACCCTGATGGAACCAGACCTCCGAAGCCAGAAAAGCCTGGGAGACCCCTGCCAGCGCTGAGATGCTTCTATCGCCAATGGATGCTGCTGATGGACCCCGAGCCCCATTGTCATTGCATGCTTCGTCAGTCAGAAGGAGACTTTATCGATCGATTTCGGACATGTGGGCTAATATCAAACTTATGACTTTAGACTGGACAGGGTTGGGATGCTTTCTCAAAGTTCTATTCTTCTTGTATATAAACCTTTCCCGTATATCCATATGTGTGTTTATGCATCTGTTTCTCTAGTCTACCCAGAATAACACAAAGCAAATTTAAAATTTATCCTAGATTATGTACTATAGGGCCATGGTGGCTACTTATTGAGCTGCAAGGCCAGCAGTTCAAAACCACTAGCCACTTGAGGGAGAAAAACTGGATGTTGTACTCTCATAAAGAGTTACTCTCAGAAACTCACAGGGGTAGTCCTACAGGGTCACCATGAGTCAGTATAAACTCAAAGATTGTGAATTTGTTTTTGTTTTGTAATGTTTTAATGCTGAGGGGAAGGGGGTAATTTCTTTTTCCTGAAAATTAAGTAGGCCAAATAAGTTTGGACACCTGTGGGAACATCCCAGTTAATGGGCCTAGTTTGCGTCAAGTACTTCTGTTCTTCCCTGGAGCTGACTGTACAGGGCCTGCACTCATAAAGTTTGTGAGCAGCCATGTGAAGCACAACAACTGATCTCTCCTTACCACCGCCACTGCCGGGGTCACAGCCGATGAGGAGAACCTAGAGTGGGTGGCTGACTTTCTCCATGACAAGCTGCTGTTTCTGCTGTGACACTAGAACTGGATGGTGCTCAGCTACTAGTCCTGAATGTGGTGATCAAAGATCATATAAAAACTTCCTGATTGAAAGGGATAAACGCAGAACAGAACTTCAAATCCTCCTCAACTGGATAAACCCCTGGAATGATTGTCCTGAGATAGTATTTTAATCTTCAATCAAAATTATCCTCTCGATTTTCTTAAAACAATCATTTAGCTTAAAAAAAAAGTCTGATTTGAGAATTGTGTTAAGAATGATGTGGTGGGGGGCGGGGAGGATGATGTGGGATCCTACTGACAACAGCAACTCATAAGATGCGGGAGGCAGTGCATCTGTGTGAATGGAGGAGAATGACAAACCGATCGGGATCATGCGACCACAGTCACCAAATTGTATGTGTCCATGCTGTTGAACTGGTGCATGTGGAATTATTACACATAATCACAAGACATGTTTTGAATCATGATAGTGCCTGATTGATGTCAAGAGACAGAATAAAACAGAGACCAGAGGGATCCAAATTCAGCTTCTCGGCTATGGATTTGACTTTGAGCCTATGGAATATTGACTGTGACTACAGAATGGCTGTGGCAAATGGTATGTGCTAGCCCCTGAACCCAAAGACTGGTTGAGTACAGCTGCCCGAGGGAGCCTTGGAGCCAGGCCAGGCACCTGCTTATCAAATGTGGCTAGCTGCGTGCTAGCTTCACTCTGCACACAGGGCATGCCCGGGCACAGAGTCGACGCAGTGACAATTGACAGCAAAATGAAGTTTGTCAAAAACCCCAGGAAGAAAGAGTAGATCTACTTTTCCTGATTCCTTTTGCTAAGCACAACTATAATCTGGGAACATTACTGTTTTAAAAAAAAAAAGTGAGTGTGTGTCCATTTTACACCATGTTGGAGAAACATCACTATCCAGAGCACAGCCCTTTTATAAAGCTCCCAAGTTTAATCTGCTCTTCCCCACCCCGGAACTGGCTCTCCACTTATGCCTGGATGGTCTTGGGGACTGATGGGCTCTAGCAGCGTGGGTCAGTGATCTTGTTTAACCAGCCTGGCTTTTGCTCTACTCCTCTGGCTACAGCACATCAAGTCTTACGTTGCAAAGTAACAGTAACCAAAGTAAACACAAGATCAAAAGTTTCACTTCCCAGTGAGTCCATGTTTCCATCTCTGGAGCCATTGCATCAAATCGCACTTCTGGAATCAACTATAAAGTGGGTGCGGGGATGGCAGCTGCTCTCAGATGAAGTGACTGGCCTCAGCACCAAGTGCCCGAGGCTGATTCCCCCGGAGCCTTCTTGCCAGTCCTGACACCAGCTGACTCTGCTTCTCCACAGGGCTTGAGAACTCATTCCAATGGACACACTGAATCCACAGACAATATTCATGATTCTGAAGGTTATGGTTTTTATCTTTTATTTCCATAAACCAATTTACTGGGTGCTCTTACAGCTCTTATAATAATCCATACATCAATCGTATCAAACACATTTGTACATATGTTGTCATCATCATTTTCAAAACATTTTCTTTCTACTTGAGCCATTGGTATCAGCTCCTCTTTTTTCCATCCATCCCCCACTCTCCCATCCTTGTGATCCCAATTCTGGAGTTTATTAAGGAAGTCAACATGCTACAAATGCTCAGAAAACAGATTTTTTGGTCAAGACCATCTCTTTCTTTCTATACCCGAAAGCAAAACTCTCTCAACCACATGGTCCCTTGGCCACTGCCCTGCTCAGGCAATGTTACAAAGCTCTTTTAAGGCTGCCAATAAGTGTCCAAAGGGTATGCACTCTGCCATAAGCCTCAGCCAGAAGGCACTCAGCTCTAGATCTGTGGGTCAGGAAACCTAGTTCCCCCCACTAAGGGTCAGGAGACTCTCCATACCACAAGCAACTTCCCTGCAAGAAGTTACTCAGTTTTCCTTGCTCATTGACATCAAGCTGGCCACTTTGTTGTCTGTTCTGACTCTTAATTCTGCAGCTACCACACCCTGTAGCATCATAGATCTACCCCTGAATTGAGGATGTTCAAGGTGCAGGGTTCCAGAGGTCCACAAGATGCACTCTGCTCTCCTGATGACAATGAGATGCCTGTGGCAGTCATGTGCTTATGTTAATTTTATGGTTGAAATGTAAGGGTGGAGTCTAGCCTGGTAATCTGGAGATAGCCATTGAGTAGCCAATGAGGCCTCTATGTGGGCATGGCTTTCTCCTGAGACTTCTGGGAAATCTCGCGATATTTCCCTTGTGAAGATGAGAAGCTATCTTCCCCAGTTGTTGGGAGTTAGTCTCAGAGACAATGAATCACAGACAAGACAAGATGGCAGCCTCTGAGAAGCTCGAGGAGCCACACAGCTTTGCCCTGATGGAGCCAGACCTCTGAAGCTGGGGCAGCCACACGGAGACCTCTGCCAGTGATGAATTGCTTCTGCTGTTGATGGATCCTGAGCCCTGGAAGCGAGGAGCCAGGTGGAGACCCCTGCCAGTGCTAGGATTTTGTACCCACTGACCTGTGACTTCGTGAGTCGGAAGGAGACTTTATAGACTGATTTCGGGGATATGGGTTAATATCGGACTTATAACTTTGAACTGGACTGGGCTCAATGTCCTGTTCCTCTTGTATATAAACCTTTTCCTTATATCTATAAGCGTGCTTATGAAATTTGTTCCTCTAGTCTACCCGGACTAACACAATGCCCTCTCCTGCTCCTGAAAGAGCTCGTTTTAAACACAGCAGGATGACCAGTCTTGCGATCATAATTAACCCTGTGAGTAATCATATAACTTATCAGTATCCTCCCCTCACCTTCTCTTATCCAGATCTTGCCGGAAAAAGTCCTTTGGTGGGAGTTACCAAAACTATGGTTAGAAGAGCCATATTAAATTATTCACAGCACTGCAATTGCATATAAAGAATGCATAAGAAGACTCTGGACATGGAAAGAAGATCGAATGGGTAAGGATTTCATGGTTGTGAGCTCCCTGGGAGTTTTGTTAATATTGTTGTTGATGATAATGATGATTCTGGTATTCTAGACTTGGATCTGAACTAGCTGGCAACCTGAAAATGCCCCACCCCCACTACCCCCAAAATAAGATTTTAAAAGGTACATATCAAAAATGTCCTACAAAAGCTTGATCTCTCTAGCCAAAGGATCAGAGGAGGGGGAAGCTTGGCAAAAGAGAAGACATTTATAAAATAGCACTCTATGCTGGCCAGATATCACACACTTGGAATATCAAGGGGGTAAAAAGAAAACATAGAAACAACAAAAATAGGGGAAAGGAGCTAGGAAATGGAAGACTATAGCCCTACATATCAATAATTTATTAACTATAAATGACTCTAAAACACTAACTCTAAAGCCAAGATGATAAAGTGAATTAAAAAATGTGGCCCAACAAATGCACTTCAAACATATTAATCTAAAACATTTAGGTGGAAAAGGTCAATAAGGACATATCATGCAATAATTAATCAAGGAAATCAAAAATAAATATATTAATGTCAGATAAGATAGACCTCTAGTCAAAGAAAATTACCAGAAGCAGGAAAGTATCTTGTATAATGATAAAACAGTCAATCCACCAGAAGGGCACAGCAGTCTTAAATGATGCTAAGTAAAATAAAAAGAACTAAAAATAGGAGAGGCAAAATCTAAAAAGAATAATAAACAAATCTAAAAGTCCAGTTAGAAATTTAACTCCTCTCCCTCCCTGGGGGATGGACAACAGAAAAGTGGATGAAGGGAGACATGGGTCAATGTAAGACATGAAAGAAAAATTATAAATGATCAGGGGTTCATGAGGGAGAGAGGGAGGTAGGAAGATAAATGAGGAGCTGATACTAGGGACTCAGGTGGAAAAAGAATGTTTTGAAGATGATGCTGGAACCGATGGACAGATGCGCTTGACAAAATGGATGGATGGATTGTGATAATAGTTGGATGAGCCCCCAATAAAATTATTTTTTAAAAGAAAAAGAAATGTAACTTCCCTGCCCCAGAAATGATAAGTGAAACAGATAATCAGCAAAGATATAGAAGTAAAGACATCATAAACTGAGAATAGTGAACATTCATTGAACCCTCTACAGAACAACAGACTACACATTCCTCTGAAGGGTCTCTGGATTATAGACTGAGAGAGACACCTACCCAACCCATGAGAAAGGATCATTATCATGCAGAGTGTACTCTCCAAGAACAATGGAAGCAAGTTAGAAAAGAATAACAAAGCTTACAGAAAAGACACCAATAACTTGTACTCTAAAAAAATAAACTTGTGAATAATCCCTAATTCCACAAAGAAGTCTCACAGGAAATTTTTTTAAAAGAAAACATAGAATTTAAAAAAAAGACACAACTAAAGCAATGGTGAATGGAAATTTTCTAGTATTAAATGGATACATGAGAAAAGAGATACCAGGAAGAAGAAAATGTTCTAAAACTGATTGCAGTAAAGATTGTACAACTCTTCTTGATATGGCTGTTCTATTTGTATTGTATGATAGGTGGATGAAGTGCCAATAAAACTGTTTAAAACAAAGAAAGAAAAGAGACAGAGTATCAACTCAGTCATTTAAGCTCCTACCTTAAGACTCTAGAAAAAGATCAAAATAGGCCCAAAGCAAGCAGAAGGAAGAAAGTAGTAAAGATAAAAGCAGAAATCAATAGAATTGAAAACAGAAAAACCACAGAGAAAAATCAATGAAACAAAGAGTTGGTTTTTGAGATTAATAAAATTGACAAACCTCTGTCAAGACTAACCAAGTGAAAAAGAGTGAAAAGACAGAAATGAAGCAGGAGATACCACTACATAAGCTGCAGATACGGAAAGAATAAAGTTATATACATACATCTGACAGTTGGGTCAATTCCTGGAAGGCTACCAGAACCCACTTAATTTGACTAACCTTATAACCATTGCAAAAGCTTAATTCATGATTTTAAAAGTTCCCAAAACACCAGCTCTAGGCCTAGATTGTATCACTGGTGAATTCTAGAAAAGCTTAAAGTATTCACATCCTTCAACAGAATTTCTCCCAGAAAAGAAATGGGGAGAATCCTGAAATTTCTGAAACAAACAAAACAAAACAAAGACAGACCCGCTGCCGTTTTGAACCACCAACTCCGTGGGCAGCAGTTCAACAGCTATCCCACAGTGCCAGGAAGATTCCTTGGGTGAAAATACAGCACTTATAAAATAGCAACGTCGAGCAGTAGGTCTAATAATTTCGAAGTGGTGATAAGCACAACTTATAATTCGATGCTTAGAGTAGTATACATTGAAATAGCCATGATCTCTATTGGTGACATCATTACAAGATAAATGAGGGGGATTTTAAAAGTTCGTGGAAAAGTTTCATTATCTTTTCATTCTAGTTTTCCACTAACTTTAGAAAGCTCCCTTGTACAAGAGAAAATAGAATGTGCAAAATGGCCCTGTAACACTGCAATCACCAAAATCAAGTCTATGGGAACCTCAGCCATACAGTTGATCCAGGCTCTTCAACAAATAAATTGCAAGGAGGGAAACCTAGTGGGATGAGATATGCCAACCAATTGCTAAGAATGAATCTTATCTTTGTTTTGGGTTTGTTTGTTTTTTTTTTTAAGAAAGAGAAAATTAATATTGATTGAATATTTTAAATATTAACAATTTTTGTTACCTTTATGTGGAAGTTTGTGGCAGTCATGGACTCATGTCAGTTTCACAATTGAGAGCATAGGGGTGGAGTCTAGCCTGTCAATCTGGAGATAGCCAATGAGACCTCTGTGTGGGTATGGCTTTCTCCTGAGAATTCTGAGAAATCTCGCGATATTTCCCTCATGGGAGTCAGAGACTTACAGCTGAGTCCTGAGAGACATTGCAGCTGACAAGACACAAGGCAGGCTCCCAGTGAGACATCCCAGAGGAGAAGTCACATGGGCTTACCCTGATGGAATCAGACCTCTGAAGCTGGAAAAGCCACATGGAGACTCTGGCCAGTGCTGAGATGTCTGAGAAGCCCCAGAGACGCCCCTGTCAGCACTGAGATGCTTCTACCGCCACTGGTTACACAAGACTCTGCATTCCCTGGCCTCTGATTGTCCTGGCATCATTACCTGTGCTTCATGAGTCTGAAGAGGACTTATGGATTGGTATCAGACATATGGGCTAATATTGGACCTATGACCTTGGCCTGGGATATTTTCCTGATGTACAATTGCTCTTGTATATAAACCTCTCCCTTATATGCATATGTGTGTCTATGAATTTGTTTCTCTAGTCTACCCAGAGTAACACAAAGTTGTTGTGTTTTTACTTTTTAAGGAATGCTTATCTTGGATGCATTCTAAATAATTGATGGATGAAATACTACGATATCTGAGACTCACTTTAAAGAACCCAGGGGAGAAGAGGGCAGACCGGGAACATCCAGCTACTGGAGGTAAGCTACAGGGAGACCCATTTATGGTTTTGTTCATGCTATTTCCATGGTGCTGTTAAGCCTTCTACAATCAAATGTCAAAATAAGCCTCCACTATACATCATGTACACAATTCCTTGTTTTCATCTAAGATTATCCCAAGCTAGTAATTCCTAAAAGTGAAATTGTAGAATTAAAGGATGGGCACATTTTTATGGCTTTTGAAATATATTTCTGGGGAACGAAGATGGAAAACATCGAATGACTTCAGGCCATTCTGAGGGCACCAGTGGCTTGTGATGCCTTATGGTGGACATTATGCCCCTGATAACTCAAATGCCAGCAGGGTCACTCCAAGGACACAGGTTCAGCAGAGCTCCCGGACTAAGACAGCCTCAGTTTAAGAAGCATCTGGTGATGTACTTGTCAAATTGCGTCAATTAAACACACGAATCGCAGAGGAACATTGTCTGAGAGAGTGCCAGAAGAAGAGCCACTCTGCCTTCTAGCGGGGGACGAGCTGCCTCCTCAGAGCAGAGTTCACCTGAGTGATGTAGAGGGCGCACAGTTCTGAGAACATTCCCTGCTGACGGGGCACAGCTCACCAAGGGAAGGGGTGTCTGCAAACATCCATTCGAGAGGGCAATGTGAAAGGGCCTGAGTATGGATCTGGGGAAATTGACCAGATTTTAAGTGGAACACCAATGACTGGGGGGTGGGGATGGGGGTTCTTGTTTAAAATCTGGTCTATATGAACAACAAAAATTTTCATAGAATGCAAAAAAAGTATTGTAATATATTTATTTTAATTTTAAAATGCTGCTGGTGTAGCATTAACCATTTAAATGTCGTTAAATGGTTAAAGAGAGGGATGTCTGGTCACTTCAATCTAGGGAAAGTGTCACATCGTCAGATTACAATATAATGCCTTATCATTTGATCCCCCTTTTGACCCACTCTAAAGTGATTTCAGTTTTTAATATCTTCTGATTCCTTTTCATGGGCGCTTGTCTCAGTTTTGTTTTGTCATTGCTGTTGGGTTTTTGTTTGTGTGTTCATTTTTGGTGCTTCGCATGATTTCCTATATATGAAAATCCAGTATAGGCAAATCTACAGAGACAGTAACTGCCTTGATAATTACCTAGAGTCATAGCAGCAGAGGTTGGGGGAAATGGGAAGCTAACAACAATAATATGAGAAGAAGAAAATGTCCTGATATTGATTGTGGTGATGACTGCATGACTCTTCCAAATATGATTGAATGATTAAATTGTATCATTGTGAATTATATGCCAATAAGACTATTAAAATAGAATGGAAGGCATAGAGATAGATATCAGAGGCCTGAGTGAGTGAAATGGAAGTGGTGCAGGCCATTTTGCATTGGAAAGCCTATGGTCCATTATGCCCAGAACAACAGAGTGAAGTAAAACACTGTAGCATTCATCATCAGAACAGCACTGCAAAATCTATCCCAAAATACAGTGATGGCCGTGATAAGGCAATAGCCACACACCTATAAGGAAAACTACTTAAGATAGCTACTTTCCAAATTTTTGCCAACCACTAATGTTAAAGATGAAGAAAGAAAAGAACTTTCGCCACATTTGTACTCTGAAATTGATCCAACACACAGTCAAGACACACTGACAATCAGAATGTGAAACTTGCAAACAGAGGATCGAGAGTAGAAAAATATGAATGAGTGGCGATTGAGTGGTTTAAAATTATCAGAAAATTGTGTGTCGAAACTGTATCCTTTTTCTATAATTAGTCAATCTGTATGTCAGCAAATAATCTGGGAAATTGACCTATGCATAAGATGTGGCACAGGGATTAGAGGAAAACTACACCTTCAGTATGGATTACACCTCAACATAAAGAAAAATAAAATCTTCACAATGGGACCAATAAACACCATCGTGATAAATGGGAAAACTATTGAAATTGTCAAGGATTTCATTTTACTTGAATCTATAGCCAATGCTCATGGAAGTAACAGTGTTACTGCATATGCTCTTTAAAATGTGTACACATATATTAATATAGGAATATATTAATAAAATACATATTACTTTGAGTACAAAAGTGACCCAGATGCAAATCATGGTATTTTCAGTTGTTTATATGCATGCAGAAAGGAACAATGAATCAGGGAATAGAGGAAGAATTGATGTCTTTGAAATACGGTGCGTTAAGAATATCATGGACTGCCTCCCAGAAGCAAGAAGAAATCATGTTGGAAGAAGTGCAGCCAGAATCCTCCTTAGATGTGCAGATGATGAGCCTTTGTCTCTCACTTATTTGGGGCAGCAGGGACCAGTCCCTTGAGAAGACATCGCGCTTGGTTTAGGAGAGGCTCTGTGACGAGAGGAAGCTCCTAAATCAGGTGAATGGGTGGGCGTGATGGCAACAACTGGAAAACTGGAACACCGTCACGATTGTGAGGATGGGGCGGGAGTGGACAGCATATCCTTCTGGGCACGGAGGGCTCCTATAAGTCAGAGCCAAGGGCAACAGCAGTGCCCCTGGGGCAGGGAACTGGCCACTGTTCTGAAAGAGAGGCTCACCCTCCTCTCCTCTTTGCTCCAATGGGTCCTTCTGATAGAAAAGAAATCAAGCGTTAGCAAGCGCCAAAGCCCTCCTTCTCATGATGCAAACACCCCTCGCGCTCACACCTCGGAAGCATTGCATGGCTAACTAGAAGGTCAGTGGTTCAAACCTAGCAGCTTCTCCGGAAGGGCTGACAGTCTCAGAACCCATGGCTCAGCAGGCGTCAGATTCCACCCCATGTCCGTGCGTTTGGCTTGGGTTGCCTCTGACTGTGGTGGTTAGGTACCATCAAGTTTCTTCCAAGTCATGGTGGTTCCACATAGCAGCACCAAGCACTGCCGGGCCCTAGGCCTGCCACAAGATTGCTGCTGTTATGTTTGAGCCTGTGATAGGCAAGCTTGTTGTGCCAACATGGCCAAAAAAGAGGGGTAGGACTCTTGTGACAACATGGCCAATGAACACATGTAAGATCAATTGAAGGGCGGAGATAGAAATGACTCAGCAAGCCCCACCCTTGCCCTCTTGCTCTTGGATCTTCGAACCAGCAGGTTGCCTTGTTCGTCCTGTGCCTCAATCTCCACTACCTGTGGGACACCTAATCGGTGGACTGTGTTGCTGTGAGTTGAGGTTCCTTCGAGCCCTGCTTTGCCACGCTCCTGGGATATATATCTCTTGAGCTGGGGACTGTTGGACTCTGTCATCTGGCTGACTGGTGGTGACCTGCCTTGCTGTTTGCTGAATTGATCTACAGAGGACTACTCAGAGGCCCCTTAAGACTCTAAGGACTGCCAGTAACGCAAGTGAGTTGCATCGAGCCATTTGTACTGCTTTATAGATTCGTTAACTGTTTATTTCTTATCTTCTATATCCTTCTATCTATATAAATATATAAAGAGAATTACCAGTGTCCTGGTTTTGTTTCTCTAGAGAACCCTGTCTGACAAGAGCCCACTACTGCAGCTACTATCGCAATCCCTTCTCCGTGAGCATCGTCTTTGTTTTCACTGGCCCTTCTACTGTATTAGGCATTAAAATAAATAAATAACCGGGGCTGAGCCCCGGTGGCGTAGTGGTTGTGCGCGGGACTGCGGCCCACTGGGACGGAGGTTCAATTCCAGCAGTGGGGCTGGGCCTCCTACTCCCACCACCGAGAGCAGTGATGCCCCCCCCAAAAAAAAAAAAAAAATAAATAAATAAATAACCAACAAACTCATTGCCACAGAGTTAATCCCAACTTACTGTGCCCCCCAGAGGACAGGGTCCAGCTGACCCCGTGGGTTTCCAACGCAGTAGTTCTTGACAGGAATCAAAGCCTCATCTTTCTCCCACAGAGCAAGTGGTGCTCTCCAACTGCTGCCTTGCGGTGAGCGGTTCAACACATAACCCACTACACTCCCAGGGCTCCTCGATGCCATCAAGTCGATAAACACCCATTGAATGGTTTGATTGGTTTCATGAAGGGTCATCTTGCTGTTTAACCTTAGCACATTTTATTACTCATATTTAATGATCATGTCAACTCAATTTTTGAAATTTGTTTCATTTTAAACTTATTGTGAGCTGGGTGAAGGTTTACAGAGCAAAACACTTTTCCATTCAACAAATCAGACACATGTTGTTTCATGTGATTGATTGAAATCATGGACTGGGTAATGGGCATGTATTCACTTGCATGAAGGGAAAGGCCACACACAGCTAGGGAGAGGCCAACACAGCATTATTGAAGAATAGGGAGAGTCAGAGAGGTGTCCAAGAGTTACTGAAAAAGAGTTACAGACCGCGAAGATGAGTACTTTTACACACACAACCCTGCTTTGTCTGGTCAACTCTTTTCGGCGTAGGAGGCTTGATTCCTTGAACTCGGTAGGGCGTGAAGTCTGACCCGCACCTGCCCTCTGGAGCCTGGGCTTGTCCTTGCCAGCCCCTCCACAATCATGACCCACACTCTCCCTCTGCCTCCATGAAGGGCACATCCCAGCCAGCTGCTGGTGGGTGTCACTTTGAGGACAAGGTGCGCCTGGCCCAAGCCAGGGTATTTTCAATGTCCTTATATGCATGAGATAGTTAGACACTGAATCAGGATGACGGATACATTTGAATTATGACACTGGCAAAGAATATTGCAAGTACTTTGAACTGCCAAACCAATCGATCTGTGTTGGGAGGAGTACAACCAGAATGCTCCTCAGAGGCAAGGGTGTCTCGAGAGACTTCATCTCCCATGCTTTGGACAAGGTATCAAGAGAAACCAGTGCCTGGAGAAGGACATGGCACTGGATAAAGTAGCAGGGCGGTGAGAAAGAGGAAGGCCCTTGACGAGCTGCATTGGCACAGTGGCTGCCACAATGGGCTCGAACATAGCCAGCGTGAGTGTGGCACCAGACCAGGCAACATTTCGTTCTGCTGTAGGCAGCGTTGCTATGGGTCAGGCACCCAACAACAACAAGAGAAGAGTCCACCCCAGACCGACCGAATTAGATGCCTGAATGGAGACCTACATTTCTAACAAGACCCAGGGTCCTTTTGAAGACCCCTAAGCACGAGAAGCCCCCAGCATCGCATCAGCCATGGGCACGCCTGTCTAGGAGGCAGCCCTACTTGCTTATGGGTGGATGGAAACCAAGAGAGGACTGAAAGAAGGGTCAGCTGCTGCCTCAACTGTCCAATGACTCCATTGCTGAGCAGATGCACAAAGAGCCGTCTTCAAAAGCAAGTACCTCAGAGAAGCCTCTGCGAGACTGATTCTAAGAAGGACTTGGGGACCAGAGGTAAAGGCCTGCCCCCTTCCTCTCCCCTCTTCCCAGGGGCGGAGCAGGAGACACCGTCTGTCTGTCCACCTCCCCCTGGTCCCAGCTCTAAGCCTTCACCATGAGCAATGGCAGGTGTGTCCCAGGGCTCTGCTCTTGTGATGACTGCAGATGAAGAAGAGCAGAGAATGGATGATTTCGACACATTTTTCAAAGCATTTTCGTTTGTGTCTTATACTACAAATAAGCGAATTGTTTGT
This sequence comes from Nesogale talazaci, assembly GCA_004026705.1. NCBI lineage: Eukaryota > Metazoa > Chordata > Mammalia > Afrosoricida > Tenrecidae > Nesogale > Nesogale talazaci. The sequence continues at coordinate 99,237 of PVJH01004227.1, forward strand.
AGAGGAAGAAAGCTTTCGGCTGCCGAAACAGAGTAATGAGCACCTGACTTCTGAGTAAGCAGAATGAGTTCTGGAAATCTGTGATGATCAGAGAGGTGCAGGTTGGAAAGGGAAGACTCGCCTCTTCCCTCCCACCTCCAGGCCTCTCCTTCTTCTTTCACTCCTTCCAGACTCTCCGATCATCCATGGCCTCAGAGAGGGCTCACTCAATCAGCACCGGAGGGGAATGTCACTGGCTGGTGTCTTCTGCCTGGCTCCCAGCCTCCCTGCACGCATTCACCCTGCCTGGTTCCGAGCCGCTAGCCCAGCCCTGCAGACTGCACTTCAGCCAGCCCTTGCCCAGAAGACAGGGGAGCAATGAAATGGCCGTGGGCTCTGCTGTCCAGCTGGTCCATCGTCACCCCTTCCTTCTTTGGGGTTCTCCAGACAGCCAGGGTTGAACAAGAGCCCAGCATCCAGACTTAAGACCCTGAAGAAGGAGCACCAACTGAGCACTTGGGAAATACAGGAATGAGCCACAGGCCGTGGTCAGGCAGAAAGCCCTTTGCCTCCTTGGGAGTGAAGTTGCCTCTTTGCAGTGGTCCTTCTGGATAGAAGACAAAGGCCTTCCTGATTTTTCACTACTTGTTCTGACAACAAAGGAAAATCTGACACGCAGGCATGCGCCCACAGCACTCCTTTCATCCCTCTGCTCCCACTGCCCTCCCAGAAGTCCTAGGAAAATAGCAACTGCTCAACCCTCTGATCTCTGACCCTCTCAGATCAGAGTCCCTGGGTGATGATCCGCTGCTCGCAGAAAGGGTAAAGGGTCTGCCTGGAGGCGCCTCAGAAGAGAAGCCTGGCGACCCACTGATGAGAAGTCACAGTCCAGCAAACAAACCTCACAGCACTGTTGTACTCGCACACACCAGGCCTCCGGGAGTTGGTTTCAGCGATGCTCTTTACCCCGCCTCTAGGTTTATGGTCTGAGCATCACGACCTGTGTGTGAACCAGGCGCCAGCTCTGGGCCGACACTCACCTCAGGGAAGGCTTACTCTGGGTTCCAGGCTACCATCCAGTGCCTGTGCAGTTGCCTTGACTCGTGGGACTCTACCTTCCCCCAGGCAACCCAGCACCTTGCCTGGGGACCTGCCCGGCCATGCCGCTCATCTCCCCGCTCTTCCTCCAACCTCTCCTCTTGAAAGGAGAGGATCTGGGGGTTTGTGCTGTGAGCTACGTTTATCTGTAAAGAGCAAGGGGGTGGCTTTCGTTTTAATGATGAAAAAAGCCTTTCAAAGGATAACTCATTGAAACTCATTAGGTACTATAAAGGCCACTATTTAAAGATTCGGTAACTCCAGTGATGGTCTTTTAAAAGCAGATTTATAGCAGAAAATAGTGAGATTCTTTGACTTCAGTTATAATTTTCCATTCTGTAATTTAATACTCCTTTAGTTTATATTTGCACATTAAAAATATAGCATCTAAAAGTCCATCATTAAATACTTTTAATAAGTGCAATAAATAAGTTTTATAGTGTGCATAAATCTAAAAACAAAACCCAACATAAATTGTTAATCTTACACTTTTTCTCATTAATTGCAATACATAAACATATGTTTTATACAAAGATATTTGCTACAATATAAGTATAATAAATACAGTTTACCACATGTATTAATCTTAATAGTTACAAGCTGTTAATCTTATATATTAGGTAATAATTTGCAATAAATAATTGTTTATTATCTTGATGTTTGCTTGTCTTGGGTTTTAGCAATATGCAATAAAGAAATGCAATTTTGAATAATTTGATTGTAAGACTGCTGGGAAAATACTGTATGTTATAATTAGCTGTGAGAGGATTCTGCTCATAAGAAGAACCATGGCAATGGGGCTCAATACCAAAAACATGCGTTATTAGCACATAAATAATGTAAAAAGTTCAGGTCTGTTTCAAACCAGGCAGAACGTTACAGACGTCAAGGCAAATGCAGCTATTGAAAGGAGAGGCACCAAGCGGGACGCCCCACCCAAACTGCCCAGCTCGGAGCCCTGAAGGAGACATGGCTACTTTGGGTAGAAAGAGCTGGCCTGTCTCCCCTGTCCCGCACCCCCACCGCAGGCTAGACCAGGACCGCCTCAGCCCACAGCGGTTCTACGTGGAAGAGGTGACACGCTTGCACGGTCCCAGCAGCCTCCTGTCCAGCTCTCGAACCGGCCGTTCCTGGGAGTGGTTGTCGCCTCTGCAAAGCTTAGTAGCAGCCATTGGTCTTACATATAAGGGTAATGATGTGTCACAAATAATTGTTCCTTATCTGAGAGTTTGCTTGTCTTGGAGTTCATCACTATACGATACAGTAATGCCATTTTGAGTGATTCGATCGTGAGACCGCTGGGAAGGACGGGGATTGTAATGAGCTCAGAGAAAGAAGGAACAGTGGGCGAGACACAGACCCCAATCATGCCCCCATCTCCTCCCCCTGAGAGCCCCGCCTGGTGGTGGGTGCAGAGCCGGGGAACAGGCACTCCAGGAACCCAGGGACGGCCCTTTTTCTGCTGCCTTCCCCCGCAAGGCAGACCCCTGAGGGCAGGGTGTCTGTGGGTTCCGTTCCTCCTGGACCTGAGAACCAGTCCCTCCACGCTGGCTGCTGAGGCGGGCCCCAAGGCCCCCAAGGCCTGCGGGGGGTTGCGGTGACTACAATGGGTCTCAGCCCCCGACCCCCACCCCGCAGGCTCTTTGACCCCGAAGTGCACCTGTTGACCTGGGCAGAGCATCACAGGAGGGACGTGCTGGACTCCCACCCCTTCCCAGGGAGGCAGCCACGTCCTGACCGTCCCCGCAGCTACCGAGGCGGGACCAAGATGAGACTGTGGTCAAGGGAGACCGGACTTCACAGAACCCCACAGACTGGACTGACTCCCAGACACACCGACACCCACCACAGAAAGCCTCCCAGCATGGCGGGGGGACGGCGAGCCAGGCCTTCTGAAACCACCAACAAACTTTCCGAAGGCAAAGCCTGCCCACACACCCTGCCGTGGATCTCGAGGCGCGGACACCTCCCCATCCAAGAAGCAGGGGTCCTCGCGTGGCTCGTTCCCACGGTCTGAAGTCCCCTTGTCTAGGAGAGGGCTCCTGGCAGCAGGCGTGCAGGTGGTGGGGAGAACCGGTCTGCTTTCCCTGCTTTCACAGATGGTCCCTGGGAGCGACCCCGGCCCCTGGCCACCTCTCTCGGAGCCTGGGCCTGGTGTGGCCCATGGCTGCTCTGCAGGACCCCGGGACCGCGCAGGCCACGAGGACTTGCTGTCTGCGCTGAGCTGCAGGGGCAGGCTGGGCGCTGAGCCGCCATGGTCCCTGAGTGGAGGGCCTTGGCGTGGTCTCCCCCACGATTCTGAGGGGTCACCAGGAGCAGCCCCCAGGAATGTCGGGGCCGCCTCGATAGTCAGGAGGCACTTGCCACGCTGGGCTGTTGCCTAGGATTCCCGGAAGTCAATGTCACGGCCACCAAGGGGAACCTCAGCCTCTCATGGAAGTTCTGTGGAAGGAAACGGGAGTCTGGAAAAGTCTGCTGCTGGGAAGCAACCGTCTGAGAACTCCGCGACGATAAGCAGCGAGGAGGCGAGGCGCCCGCAGGCGGACAGACCCACCGACCGACGGACACACCGACACGCGGACTGGGCAGCGCGCTCCTCCGGGTACGAAGATGGGAACAGCCATCCTGTCCCTGGGCGGCGCAGGGCAACTGCGGAAATCACGCAGCCAGATGAAGCTTATAAATTTCCCCTATGAACAATTGTTTTCATTTCCCTCCCATGCCACTAGATATTATAAGTGGAAAGCAAAACACAAGTAAATATGTTCATTCCACTCTTGTGATCAGTGATAAACGAGAGGCTGCCGAGGCTGACAAAGGTCAGCCGGCCGCGCACGGCGGGTCTGCGAGCGGACACTGCCACCCTCCGGCCGCTCGCGGAACTGCGCCGCCCGGCGCCTCCCGATCGCCGGCCTGCCCGCCGACCCGCGGACTCGGACAGCCCGCTAGCTTCCTGGAGAGGTTTGCTCCAGACAGGACATCAATAGGAGCCATGTGCAGAAAAATTAAAAGACAAGGTAAAACCCGAATAAAAAAATTGCAATCAGGCAAAATCCTCTCCCAAAGGCAGCCACTCCTATTTTCATCTGAGTCCATTTTCCTGGAGTCATATTGTCTGCTCGTTCGCAGGGGTGTTTAAGAAGCTATGTGTACACGGATAATATAAACGTGTCCAGACGATGGGAAATCCTGATTTTTCTGGGCACTATTTTAAGTTAGGTACTGTCCAGAAATTCATATTTTTACAGAGCTGCAGAATATTTCAATTTTTGTAGAAAATGAACATCATTTACCCATTTCTTAATTCATTCCCAGGATTTTTTTTTCATTCCCAGGATTTTTTACGTTGTAAAGGATACACCAATTAAACTTCGAATCCATATGTCATTTTTTGGTTTGTTTGTTTTAAGATAAGTTGCTAAAAGTGGAACAACTCAGTAAAAGGGAATTGATATCTGAAGACCCTATGCAGCATTCATAATTATTTTCAGGTATGTCCTGCAGAGATGAAGATTTCTCCAAATCCTGCCAGGTGTTCAGATGACCAAACAGAGAAGGACCTCTGGTACCTGGAAGGGCAGCCTCATGGCTGTGGTCACCCCACCTCATCAAGCATCCTTTGGAACATAAATTCAAGCAAAATTCCATGAAGACATGTCCATTATTTTGCCATGCGGGTTTCAAGTTTCAGGGTGTATGAATAAAAGAGGAGGAAAAAAATCCATGAAATAGTATTTAGTGGTGGGTGACAGTCACACCCTTGGTGGATGTGCCTAGGTCACAGAACTGTCCCCACAGAAAAATGCTCAATTGGAAAATGTTTTCTTTATATTTTTACAATAAAAACATGCATGTATATACTACCCCAAAAAAGCAAAATAAAAAAGCTCTAAGAAATGTTTTTAAAGCTCTGAGAAATATAAATATACAAGAACATAAATAAAATGTGTGTGAACAGAAAGAGAATAAAAGAAGGGGCTTACTCCGCCAAATATTAAAATCCAGAAAGCTGTAATAATTAAAACAGCGCAGCACACAATCCCAGGGGCAGAAATGAACCCAGATACACATGCTTTAGTGTTTTAACAGAAAGGAATTTCAATTCAGTGGGGAAAGCGTGGCCCATCGATAAAGATAAAGATAGACGTACAAGCTGTCACCCATTTGAGAAGCAAATAAAATCCGTACTATGCCTCCTACCAATTCTGTGTTTGTATTAAAACAGAAACCATCGGAACTAAAGCTTTGAGTTTTTAAGTGAAATCATGAAAATACTGTTGATATCCATCTCGACTAGGGAAGCCTCTTCCCAGTCCAGCTGCAAAGGCAGGTAAATTTGGAGGGGTCAGAATTTTAAGTATCCACCAGGGGAAAAGCCCATATGGAAAGTGAAAGTGAAACCAAGTGTTTCCGTAGGGTAATAACGTGTTAAGGAGGAGCATAGCAATCGGCAGAAGAATAAATACAGATGATAAATCAACACATCCCACTGCCCTCCGGTCTGTTCCGGGACTCAGAGTGAGCTGCTTAACCTTACTGGCGATCACAGAAATGCAAATGCAACACAAATGAAAGGCCCTCCTCTCGCCCCCCCCCCCCCCCCCGCTCGCCCCCCCGCCGGCCCCGCAGCCTTGTGAAAGGTGAAAACAATGGTCATTGGCAGCGGGGTTGTGGGAGAGACCCGCACTTCCGACATCCCTGGTGAAAGGTGAAATAGGAATCTTTACAAAGGGTGGGTGAGGTGGGGGCGGTGAGAGCAATGTATATATACAACGGAGTTCTTTGAAGTAATGTAGAAATGCACTTCATGATATTTGCACGGATTTTCATAACGTACTCAAAATATTAATAGTCTGTGGGGTTACAAAACATTTTTAATATTCTTTTGCTGATCAGTATTTTCTACATTTCTATGTCTAATGGTTTCCTATCAATTGTCAATGAAAGGGGGGCAGTGGTTATGGTTTATTAGAAGTGTTGCTCCGAATTATATTCTCAGCAGCAGTGCATGAGCGTGCTCCTCCCCCACGTGCATTCATTCACTCTTCCAATCATTCCTCTCAGAACCCTCACTCAGAGTACGGGGAACTCTAGACCCTGAGCTACAGCCAGAAACAAGACAAAGTCCTGTCCTCAGGGAGCTGACATTCCAGGGCTCTGGAACAAAGATGCCCAGAGTCCTGGGAGGCAGCCAGGCAAGCAGTGAGTAGGGGGCAGGAATAGGGGGCAGGAAATGAAACATCTCACAGAAAGGTCAGGGGTGTCTCTTTGAGGAGGTGACCTTCCAGGGGAGACCTGAATGCCTGGAAGATAGTTACCATCCAGAAATGGGCCAAGCTTTCCTTGGCAGAGCAAGCAGTTAGGACATAGGCCCTTATTGCCTGCAGGGTCTGTAAGGAACAGTCAGAAGACCTCTGTAGAGTGGGAGGTTCCTTTCTGCCCTCCAGTCCATTCAGATGCACAGTAGCCTCTCCCACCCCACCCCTGCTGCCTGGGAGTCCCTGGCCCACTCATGGGAACCCGCCCCTTGGGGCTTCTGAAACTGTAAATCTACTTGTTTGTCTGAAATTAGCTCATGTGTCAGAAAAGAATTTAAATCAGATGCAATTTTACATTTTCTCCTTTTACGACAAATCAAACCAGTGTTTAGGTCTGATGGGTAAGGAAGCGAGAAAGTTTTCAAGATCGTGAACCCTATCTATCTACCTCTCTATCTAGCTTCACCTTTAATTTTACATATTTTTATTATTTCCTCTTTTATTTGTGGAATATAACACATACAAAGGAAGACATACTATATTTAGTTACACAGCCCATTACACCAAAACAATGACAAAATACCAGAAAACCCAATAGTTCTTTCTCTTCTTCTTCCTTTCTTTTCCCATTCACTCATTCCCTCCCCCCACGCTCCCTCTCCCAGACCCCAGCTCTGTCCCTGGCATTCTCATCGTCTTCAAAGTCTTTTCCTTTGGTGCAAAACCCTTTTCTATCTAAAGCTGTAAATCTGTACAGGGCCAGGAAACAGCTCCTGAGTTTGAACCACCAACCTTGTGGTTAGCAGCCCAATGAGTAACCCTTTCTGCTGGGCTACGCCAGGCTTTAAAAAGCAAGGGTGAAACGGCAGCAATCGGTCAAGCTCCATCTGGGCCACAGGAGGGAGTTAGGATCCCTGTGGATTTGATGAGAGTGATGGAGGGTTTTGTGCGGGAGAACAACACAGTCCACTTCGCTTTGGTCTGAACCACAGAGAATGAACCACAGTGGACGGGGGCAGAGGGACCACCAGGGCCCAACCTGGAGTGGCTGCAATGGCCACCTGGCTGCAGTGACCATTAGCACTGGCTTCTAACCTGTGTGCATTGAAGAGGAACCTTGAGGGCAACATAGTTTGGCATCTGGATACACTGTTGCTCTGAATCCCAGATCCATCAGGACTCTGCCAGCTGGACCCTCGTGGAAAGAGACCACCAAGAAGCTGACTGTAGGAGACCCACCCCATCGGCCTCCATATAGAAGTCGGCCTGCAAGTGGTCTGGCACCAGGATGGACAAATAGAGCCAGAACACCCCGCCCTGTGAGCGACCATCTCCACATGAAGAGTCTTCCTCAGGGCTGAGCCCCGGTGGCGTAGTGGTTGTGCGCGGGACTGCAGCCCACTGGGACGGAGGTTCAATTCCAGCAGTGGGGCTGGGCCTCCTACTCCCACCACCGGAGAGCCGTGATGCCTAAAAAAAAAAAGAGTCTTCCTCAAAGGTGCCGGCACAGAACTCACACTTTCCTACTAACCGTGAGTGCCAGGGCGTGGTCACTACATGATTTCATGCCAACTTCATAAGTAAGTATAGGGGTGGAGGCTAGCCTGCCAGGTCACAGCTTGATGATGCCTTGTTGTGGATGTGGCCTTCTTGTTTGGATTCTGGGAACTTTTCCTCTCTGCCTTTGTCTTCCTGTAGAAGTCACACGGAGACTTCCTGAGCCTTGCAAGAGTCTCTCTCTCTCTCTCTCTCTATCTCTATCTCTCTATCTCTCTATCTCTATCTCTATCTCTCCTTCCCCTTCCTGTTGTTGCATCTCTTGGAGAGCTACTGGAGCTATCTGGAGAGACCTGCACCGGCCCTGTGATGCTTCCACTGCCATTGGATCCACAGACTTTTCACCCACCACCCTGTGATCTTCCTGCATTCTGCATCATTGCATGCGGCTGTGTGAAGAGAGATTTATGGACTAACCTCAGGCTTCTTGGTTAACATCAAACTTACAGACTTGATCAGGACTAGGGTGAGAAGTTTTCTTGATAGACAATTATTCTATGATATAAAACCCTTTCTTCTCCATATATGAGTGTCCTTGGATTTGTTTCTGTCGTCTACCCAGGCTAACACAAAGGGTCTCCTGCCTCCAAAACCCCATGTTAGAAAGTGGGCAGAAGATAGACTGTATGACCAGAGTTTGATGATAATGCATTTTGGGGACTTCTTTCCTCCTGCCACACCCACCCTGCCTACTGGTCCTATTGAGGAGAACACTGTCATTGGAAGAAGCTGACTCATTCAACAAGGACAGGCTGTGTGAAGGAGAGGGCCGTTGGGAGAGACACCCAGTGAGAAGGGCTGGTTCCGTAGCCAGTGATGGATCAAACATGGCAGGCCACTGTAAAGAAGGTGCAGGCTCGGTAAGGCCCGGTTCTATTATGCAGCAGCCACCGTGAGTCAGAGGTGGTGCAACAAGAGTCATCTATCTCTCTCCATATCCCACTGAAGTCCAGGACAGGCCTACTATATTTTCATGAGGGATATATATGTGTACACACATGGATGTATGTGTGTGTGTGTGTGTGTGTGTGTGTGTATATATATATATATATATATATATATATATACCAAAAACTCACTGCAAGTCAATTCAGACTCATGGCACCCCAATAGGACAGGGCAGAGCTGCCCCTGTGAGTCTCCAAGACTGTAACACTTACAGGAGGAAGTACAGAGTCTCATTTTTCTCCCTCAGAGTAGCCAGTGGTTTCAAACTGCTGACTTTGTGGTTCACAACCCAACAAGGAACCACTGTTCCACCAGGGCTGAATATATATTTATATGTGTGTGTATATTTATATGTATATATATGCCTACAAAGTCATTTAAAAATCATTAACCAGCACTGTTTGTTAAAGGGAGGTGCTGGCGCCCCAGCCTCTGCCTTGCCTGCTGAGCTGCTGCAGTGATCATGCTCACCGTGGGTCTGTGAGCCAGTGTCCCTGCTGCCCCTGCCCTGAGCCCAGCAGCAATCTTAAACCAGCCTCTCCTGCGTAGCAGAAATCCCCTCAGGACGATGGCAGTGGGGCACCCATGGAACGCCATCCGACGCGGGTCTTGTGCCTTCCTGCAGCTTGGACACTGGGTTCCACCCCCTTGTGAACCATGTCCAGGCATCTGCAGCCGGCTGCTGTGGGTGTCCCAGGAGAGAACCACATGCTTGCATTGGAGTGTGGGTTGGTGGGGGAGATCTTTTGTGCAAGGCCAGGGTCCCAGTACTCACAGCCACCCCTGGTGGTATAGTCACAGACATGCTTGTGAAAGGGGTGCCTGTTTGGACATGGGTGTCCAGGGATCCAGATTGGGGTCCTTTCATACTCCATCCCTTTCAAACAAGGTGTGTAAAGAGAGACCATCCCATCAGAATCCCCCTGATAACAGTGCTGCCACAAAAGCTCCTCCAGTCCCACTGTCTTAGCAAGAAATGGTCTCAGGGTCAGTGGTAACACCCAGAGCTGACACCTGAGGACTACCAAACTGTGGCATGTCGTAGCCCCACCCCAACCACATCCCTGCCAGGGGGACAACATCACAACACACAGTCAGTCACAGAAGTCCAAAGGCCTGTCCTTTCCACTGCTGCTGGTCACACTAGACCTTGACAGGCAGAAGCAATGAGGATACACACGGGTAGTAGGGAGTGATACATCCCCCCTTGAAGTCCACTGCCTCCCCCAGGCGTGAGGTTGGCCTGGCACCTAGCAGGCACAGAGGTTTGCTAAATCTCAGCAAGAACAGGGCGAAGGGTAGGCCTGTTCTTGCTGCTTTCGGGCCAGAAGTGACACATGCTTTTGGGGGGGGGGGGCATCACTGCCCTCTGGTGGGAGTAGGAGGCCCAGTCTTGCTCCTGGAGAGCCACCACTGGATTTAAACCGCCAAGCCCGCGGGCCTCAGTACCGCACTCAACCACTTATGCCACCAGGGCTCAGCCCGACACGTACTTTTGAGAAGAGTTCAAGCCCAGTCCCTGACTCAGCCTGAGCAATCATTGAGGAGAAGGTGGCACCCCATAGACCAGGTGGTTTTAGCTCCAGCCCTCCTTGAGTTCTGCCAGTGTCCTTGCAGAGACTGACTGCCAGGGAAGCCCCACGTGTGGTTGTTCTGGGTCCAATTAAAGTGAGAACAGTGGGCTCGGTTTGGGGCTTTCATAATATTTAGTAACTGTTCAGATGAATGACTCAGTTCTCTGTCCCCAACATTTGATTCTTAGGCACTTACTCCATCACACTCCCCCCACAAGACCAGCGCCCAGCCCACTAGAAACACAGGGCTCATAGAAACTGGCCTCACTCTCTCCCATCAGACCTGTGCACTGGGCATGTGGTCTGGCTCTATTGCAAGAAAGATAGAAAAATGTGTTCACAGAAAGTGACACCTGAGACTATGCACCAGCACTAAAGGCATCGGCGTCACTTATATCAATGGTCACCCAGAGCCCGATGGTGTCAGAGCCCTGCTGCTGACACCACTACTTTGTACAAGTGACTTGTCCTTAGTGAGGGGTGCCTGCAGGGACCTTCCCTGCATGCAGCCTTACCAAAGAGAGACAGCTCGTGGGACTAGGTGAGGCTCCAGGGACAAAACCATGAAGGTGGAGGTGGGCCTCTGAGCGTTGGTCCAGCAGCACCTGCTGAAGGATCTGGAGATAATCAAGTACAAGAAAGAAGCAGGCCCAGCCCTTGGAAAGAGAAACGTTGCAGAAGGAACCAGCAAGCACAGAGTCACACAGTCCAGCTGAAGGCAGCGTTTGGGGTGGGGCTGGGGGCAAATAGGCTTGAGTTTCTGGTCAGTCGAGCTCTTCACTAAGCAAGACTTGCCACTCCAGAGAGACTTAGCATGTCACCTTACTAACCAGCCCATGCCTCTGGGCTGCAGGGCTGGATTTCGCCTCACCAAGTTCCTCCTTACAAAGAGAACCGACCCTCCGACACCACAGGCAGCACTGCCCCTTGGACCGGGCAGACTCAGCATCGGAGGAGCATTCCTGCAGCCTGGAACATTCTGCCCTGACAACCAGAGCTGGGCAAGAGGATCCAGGTGGTATCGAAAGAGTAAGAAGAATTGAACATTAGTGACCCTAAATGGCTGCACTCTCCCAGCCCCCCATTCCACCCATCTCCCTAGCAACACCAACTCTGTCTTCACCCAGGACTCTGCAGTTCTCTCCTCTTCCTCCACCCACCCCCACCCAGCCATCTCTGCACCTGCTCCAGTGGCCCCAATTTCCAGGACCAAACTCCACCAAGGCAATTTAGGTCTGCTCTGGGATAACATTGAAGGTGGTGCCAACAGACTCAGTCAACTGGCTGCCATCGAGCCAGCATGGCTCACAGTAACGCATGGGTCAGGGTGGAAGTGCCCTGTGTGTGGCCTTTTCAAGACTGTAGCTCCAGCAGAGCAGCTGGTGGCTTTGAACCGCTGGCCTTGAGGAGAGCAGCCTCATGTGTAACTAACTAGCAGGGCTCTGAAAACCTCAATAATCGAGATAACTTTAATAATTTCTCTAAGGCCACAATGTGTTGGATCACATTAAACGATGCTTCCAGCTAGTGCCAAGCCCCTGGAGATTGAAACGCACGGAGAATGCATCATGGTCACCACACTCAACTCAAGCACAACCGTGACTGTGAGGATCTTATAGGACGTACATGAGTCCGTGGTGACTCCGGATTGGAGTCACCACGAGTCCAAGTCAACTGAACGGCTAACATCAGTTCAACTGCAAGCATCAAGCTCAAGTCAGGACCGGATCAGACCTTGGCCAGCAAGTGCACTTTTGTTCACTGCACGCCAAACAGCAGTAACTAAAGCGTCTCATGTGAGTGAAGATGCTTGTTTCCGGCAACTCAGCTTGGAACTTGGCATGTGGGAAAGAAGGACCCACGGATGCTTGGGTTGACCACTGCAGGGGGACTTGCCCTGCAGGCTGTTCTTCACAGAGATGCCACCGCAGGCTGGAGGCCTCCTCTCTGGGGCCCCAGCATGGGCCCTCTACCCACCTCCAACTCGCAGGTCACCATGGCGGTCACTCAGAGGCAGTCACTTCGTGTGAATGGGTCAAGTAGAACTGTGCTCCATGGGGTTCTCAAGGGAGGGCCCTTCAGAAGTCCATGCCCCCTTCCCATCTTTAAGTGGGACCAGAACTGAGACCTGCAGAGCTGGCAAGAGAGAGTGGCCTGGACATGGCGGGCAGCCGTAGGGGAATGATGGGGGGGAGGCTCCCGAGAACATGGGGATTCACTCCCTTGGGCTGCTCTGGCCGTCCCCTCCCCACTCCTCACCCAGGCTATGAGGCGGTGCGGGACTCCCTCCCCTGTGGAGCCCAGTCGGAGCCTTTCCAAGGCAGCTGCTTTCTGTCCACTCCTTCACAGAGATCGAGCGTTCCTATTTTGAGGAAGTTTAATTTGAGGCCAGTCCAATCGCAGTGTGCGGGTTCGCCTGAAACATACTAAAACGCAGGCAACTGCTAAATAAAAATCCCCAAATAGTCACACTCTATTTTTTTTTGCATTTTTATAAGTTCTTTGAGAGGAAAATGAGAAAAAGAGAGATTGAGAAAGGCAGACTGTCTCCTTCTTGTGACCTGCTCTCCCAGCGGTGGGAGAGGGAGCGCAGAGATGTCTGCTCGGTGGTGGAGACCTGCCCGCCTCTTTGGTCTGTTGGTCAGTCGGGTCGGTCGGTCTGGTGTGTCGGGGTCCCTGCTCTCCACGTGCGCCCATCTTGCTGCTGGTTTGGAGCAAGGAGTGGTTGTGCTTTTCTGCCTCTGGGGAACACAAGAGGGGATAAGAAGCCCAGTGCCCCAGCTGGGGGCCTTGGCACCCCACACAACTGTACAGGCGCATGGTTCCAAGTGCCAGCAGGCCCCACGCCAGAGGCTCCTGGAGACCCACGCCAAGTCAGGGAACCGCCTGAGGGCATTGTAGAGGCGATGAATGGAGAAGGAGAAGGGTCACACCGTTTGGGTTCTTTGTTCCGCACTCGCCAGCCCAGCCAAGGGGTTAGGCTTCCTTGGAGAAGGGTCACGAGGTATCAGAGGTGTCATGTTCTTTCCGGAAGCCCCACAGATCCTGGCATCCCCTAGATACAGAATTCCAAGAGGGTCTCAGGACTGCTAAGCAACAGAAAGTTCTGCTTGACCTTTTACTAACATGGTTCGAAACCAAATGGGTGGTTAGATTTATTTTGGAGTTTTGGGTTTTTTGTTTTGTTTTCGTTTTGTTTTGTTTTGCTACAAGCACCCTGAGGAATTATGAAAAATACTTTTTTTCTGTAGTTTATCCCATATGCACTTAATAGGCTCACAAATATAATACCATTATAAAAAAGAAAAACTGCCAACTCTGCTAAAAAAATAGTCATAACACTAAATTATTATATAAATATAAAAGGAGTATGTCTGTAAAATATTCACTCAATGAACATCCCAAGGTGATGGTTTTGCTATGTTGTTTTTATTCCTGAGAGATCCATAACGCATTTCGATATGCCACATGTCACCGCATGAATCAGACAGTTAATGCATGTGCTTTTTAGAAGCAGGGATGTCTTCCCAATAGAATGTGCTATAAAAAAACACAGAGATCCGGCTGCTTTGTCTGATAGGCATAATTTAGTGTCTTGCTTATAATACTGCATCTTAAGGAAAAATACACACTGTCCTATGTAGTTATTTACAATATATTGCTAAGTCTATGCAAATATGTTTCCCTGAGCCCTGGATTATATAACAAAGGTCAACAATGTTTGAAATATTTTGAAGCATATTCCCAATATGCTTAGTGTATGGTGCTAATGTCCAATATATGCACATATATCTTAATATATTTTCAGATATTTCTGTTCATTGTTCTCTCCATAGCTTCCCACAGAATATTATTAGAGGGATGTTTTCTTCTGAAGAAAGCCAAGCATCGCGATCCATCTTGGGAAAAAAATGCATGAAGGTGGCTAATTACGCGGTCCTTAATGTTGCATTAGTGCAGGGGTCGCTCAGCGGCCCCGTGGAAGAGAAAAGAGAGAGTCGCTGGCTCGGTAGGACTGAAACCCGAGAGCCAACATATGTGAAAGCAAACGCATGTGTGCCTACGTGATTGTGTTTTCTGTCCCAGATTTCTGAGTCAGGCACTCGGGCAGCACACACGTGCCTGCACAAACACAGCACAAAAGATTGCGGGCCACTTGGAAACACTACTTCTCACTTGGAAAGACTGTCAATCGTCTCCCTGCTTTTCTGAGGGAGGTGTGGGGGCCGCACGTAGAGTTCATTCAGATCGCTTCCTTAAGGCTGGTTGTATCAGAGGTGAGGAAGGGGTCAGAGAATATCCAAACCTCCAGCATCCACGGTGTGCCCAGGTGTGAAAGAAACGTGTGTCTAGAAAGACTATCTGAGCCTCCAGGCCCTGAGGGTGTCCCCATTGTCATCCACTAAGCTCTTGCTGGGCCAGATTGTTCAGGGGCAGAATGCTCATGAGAGAGCTTGATTTGATTTCTAGTCAAGGCGACTCTCTTTGTCAGCCATGGCTGCTCCATCCTTGGTGACTTGCATGCTGCTAGAAGCAGAACAGATTTCTGCAGAGATGTCCAACTAAGACAGACTAGGAAGAAAGGGCTGGTAACCTCCTTCCAAAACTCAACCCATGAGATCTCTGTGGATCACAGGACTCTGATCCACAATAGGTGGTGCAGGAGCAGGGAGCACTTGGGACCACCTGAGGGGAGGGCCAGCTTGATGGCAGCTAACAGTCACACCTACAAGTCACCCTGACACCCAAAGCAGCAGCTAATTGCAATAAGAAAAGGCCAAACCAGGACCAGAACCTGGCCCTTTCGTGTGCACCAGACTCAACAGCACACTGCCTTGTCATATCTGTGGTACTTCTGTAGTGCTGTGCAGTCATCACCAACTCCGGTTCACGCTCTCAGTCCAGAGGTTCATGCAGCACTCCATGGTCTTTAGGGTACTCAAAAACCCCAAGACAAAAGCCTTCCAATCGCTTCCAAGGACTATGCACTCTGCCTAGATATGGTTATGGAATATGCATTATGTACTGGAATCCTTTCCCATATAAGCAGAGCAGTCACAAAACACCACACCTGATGAGGTCTTTGAGAAGAACCAAAATTGTGAAATTAGCTTTATCCTAACTAATGCTTTTTATCCCTGGCACCAGCAAACTGAGTTATCTGGGACACCACGTTCTCACAGAAAAAAAACCATAGGAGCCAAACACAGTTCTCCTCATGAAAAGGCATGCTCTCTGTGGTTTACTAGATAGGGCTCGTTATCAGGCAGGTGATTCGGGGAGAGTCACTCATCCCCTGAAGTCCAGTCTTGACCCCATGCACTCAGGGAAGATAGGGCAGTGAGGATAGTCAAGACAGCCCCTCTCTGCTCCTGAGCCTCCACTGCCTCCGTAGGACATTCTAGAAGGTTTGAAGAAGGATTTTCATGAGGGCCCAGAGAGCTATGAATGTCTTTGTTCTCCCACTGGAAACTCAACTCTATATAAGAGAGAGCAAATGTTAAATCATTTAAAGGGAGCTATTTTTCATAGTTTCCCGTACATAAATGTGTTTCAGTACACGTTATTGTAAAATAGTGTTTCTACTTACATTCTTATACATCTGCTGTTGTGTTTACTCATCCTCTAGTTCTGACTTTTAGATATCGCCATAAATCTATCTTTTCATCCCTTTGTTTGATGTCTGATTATTCACCACTAAAAGGGATGGAGGGAGGTCCAGAGGAGGCAGGATCCACCCTCCATCACAAGCTCCACTTTTACAAGATAAGCAGGGTCCAGGGAGATTCCTCTTCTGTCCCGGGTAGTTTATGCAAACTAAATAAGGAGTTGGTGACAGTGCAAATAAATATAAATTATCCTCGAGTGGAAACCCCAACCACTTGTTAAAGTCAATTTTGGTAAGGAGGAGTCAGTGGCAACATCTACAAAAACAATGCAATTCATTTTGATACTCCGTCCCTAACATAAGGATCATAAATGACTTCATGGGGGGGGGGGGGGGGTCCGTCAACTCAGAGGTAAAGGGAAGCCCACGAGGTAGAGGGGAGAGAAAGAGAAGCATTCATGTCTTGGCCCTGCGGAGAGCCAGTCGTGGTGTCACCGGCACCAGGACCTAGACAACGGAGCAAGTCGAGATCGAGTGGCCTTATGCTGCTGTCAAAGCTAGTGCCCAAAATCTCAGTAGCATGACACAAATGGGATTTCTACACTCTCACAAAACCCGCCATGGGGCTGGGGCGGTCCCCAGGGCAGCTTTCCCACATTCCACTGACTCACTGAGCCAGGCTGAATTGTTCTCACAGCTCCAGCACCTCCGGCTAAGGTTGTGTGATCGCTGGGTAAAAAAAGCCAGAGTGCGCTGGGGTCGGCCACACATAGCCTCTGCTGGGCTTTCTCCTAGAGGCCGCTTGAGGCCTAGAAGAAGGCGTGCCCTTGCCTTGGCAAGGGAGGCTGGGGAAAAAAAAT
This sequence comes from Nesogale talazaci, assembly GCA_004026705.1. NCBI lineage: Eukaryota > Metazoa > Chordata > Mammalia > Afrosoricida > Tenrecidae > Nesogale > Nesogale talazaci. Next base: position 116,119 of record PVJH01004227.1, read on the forward strand.
TTTTTTTGGCATCACTGCTCTCTGGTGGTGGGAGTAGGAGGCCCAGCCCCACTGCTGGAATTGAACCTCCGTCCCAGTGGGCCGCAGTCCCGGGGAGGCTGGGAAATTTAGGAGGACAGAGAAGCTATTTGGTGAGTGCCATCATCTTTGCCAGAGATGGTAAGTGATTTTCACGGGGAGTCCACTGTTACAGAGACAACCTGAGAAAAAGAATCCATAATAGAGATCTCTCTCCCCTCCCAAACTTTTCTTTGTGTGCTTCCAGTTACCTGTTGGCCGTACTTACTCCTAACTACACTGTGTTTGTTGAGCTGAGTTGCTTGGACTGAGAAGAGACCAAAGACTGTTCATTTCTTATCTCTAAAATGAGCGTGACAATGCCAGTCTAAGAGAGTTACAATAGGGCTGATCTCTGGTGGCATAGTGGTTGAATGCAGGACTGCGGCCCATGGGCTTGGCGGTTCAAATCCAACGGCAGCTCTCCAGGAGCAAGGCTGGGTAGCTCCCACGACCACCAGAGGGCAGTGATGCCCCCCCAAAAAAAATGTGACAATAGATCTACAGTGCACATATATAGTTTGGTAGTAGTAACCTCCCTGGCCATTTGGGCGACATGTCAACATGTCCAGGCAGGGATGTCCTTTAAAGACGAGAATTGTGGGACCCCAACCTCCATCCAGTTCTAGGCCATCTCTAGCCAGTGGCTTCTGCACAACTGGGTCTGGGGGCATTCTTGTCAAGTTCCAGTTGTTCTAGGTTCCCTGTCCTTTATCCTGCAGCTCAAGGCCCAGACTCTTGGCCAGGACTTTTTCCATGGAGTCTGGTTCTGTCTGCTCATCGCACAGGGCTAATCCTGCCAGCGCTTCCTAATTCTAATTACGTGGAGCAACTCAGGGTCCATCTCTTTTTCCAAATGGTTTAATGCCGAATTACCTGTTTCCTGTTTCACTTCATGTCACCAACTATTTTTCCTTAAGGCTTCTTGATAACTGCACTCTCCGGATCTTTAGAAATGATCAGCTGCTCATGAACCCTCCTTGACACTCAAATAAAGGGAAAGGAGAATCAGGAGTCTTCTTGGGCCTGCGTTTACTTGGCAGGCAGCCTGACATCGTCAAAGCCCAGGCTTTGAACATGGATTCCAGACCCACCTCCATTTGCTCACATGGTCTGGGGCAGATTGCGTCCTCTCCCTGGGCCACTTCTGACAGATGAGGAGGACCTTGCAGACAAACCACACACCAAGGACCTAACACAGGAGGCTGGTACTCTGGCTCACACCCGTGACGACACCGCACCTGCCTTCACGGCACCTGCAAAGCTCAGGAGGATGGTGCCTGAGGGAGTGTTCTAGGCAAGCAGGTCCAGAGTGTCCCACAATGATCCCTTTGGGAAGTAAAATGGGGGCATTTCAGGAAGAAGCCAAAACAGGCTCTCTGTGTGGCTTGAGCTGTGACCTCCAGAAGTATCCTACCACAGGGGTGGGGGGGCTTTACTCTCACACGTCACACTTGGTCTTTCCCTTGGCACCAGCTTTGTCATGGTCCTTGAGCCTGGCAAGGGGATTGGAAGTTCCTCTGGACTCTTGGCTTCACTCTCCACTGACACCCACCTTCTCCAACTTCCGATTTCTCTACCAGGCGACCGGCGATGCTGAGGAAGCTACAAACCACCGAGAGAGAGCCTATAATTAAAAACTGCTCATTTGTCGCCGAAAATCTGATCGCTGGGACCTATATTTTATGAGCAGTTTTAATATCACATGTTTGCGTTTTCCTCGACTAATTTAGCCTGCTAATTTTCTATAATTACCTGACTGCACTGAGCTTCCGCTGGTCAGATGAGCCCGGAGACACTTATATAACCAATATTAAAAAGATGCATTTAGCTAGTTGGATTGTGAAAGTCACAAAGCCTATGGAATCCAGAGGTTATTGTATTCTCCCAAAAGTACTTAAATAATAGCCTAAAATCTGAAGAATTACTTTAATACTTCAATAAAAATAACCCAATTCAAAACATTTTCAAGGAAACAGAGTTCTTCGCTCTAGGCTACCGAGTAATGGCTGAGAGAAAGTATATAGCCTGTCACTTCTGATTAGAGAACTGTGCCTCTGCGCTTTGAATGAGGGGCATGTCTGGTAATAGGAAGTGCAGATATTAAAGTTAATAAAATAATGTAGAATACGATACGTATGGAACCTGACCAAGTCGAGCACTGAATGGAACATACATTACCCTATTCGGGCAACTCCGGTGGCCCAGCATCTAGTGACAAGCTTAATTTCTGTTTCCAATGAGGGTATGGCTAAAAATGCAGTTCCCAGATTAGACAAATATTTTATCCGACTCCCTAACAAATGTTAGCCAAGAACGACCGCATGTCTAGCACAGATGCCCAGCGACCAGGAGAGGAAATTACCAGCATTGCAAACTGCTCAGCCTGAAAAGTCCATGAAACCCCATCATCTTTGAGGTCATTATAAAGAATTAGCTGCACACGCCAGGCGGGGTGGAGGCTTCCCCACCGGAGAAGGCGCGGGGCCTCCCTCCATTTCTCTCCCGTCCGAGAGGCACTCGGCTCCCTCTCTCCACCTCCGGGCCTCCCAGACCACTCCGCCGGCACACCCGTTACTGCATCTTTAATCTATAACCCCAACACCAGCAATAATGGTTTTGTTGTTTTGTTTTGTTTTCTGTTTTCCTTTCGATACATTAACCTGCAACTTAAATTTTCACTATTAAATAACCAGCCAGAGAACCTCCTAGAATTTCCCCCCCCCCCCCCCCCCCCCCCCCCCCCCCCCCCCCCCCCCCCCCGGCTCCCAGCCCCTCCGTCACCTCCGTGCAATGGTGCAGTCCCCGGGATGTGACCCTCTTAAGGGATTTAGAAGCAATTCAATGAGCTAATCTCAGTAAACCCAGAATTAAAGTTCTTGTTTCCATATTTCACTTTCAAAATATTTAGAACTTTGACAGATATGACATTATGTTTTCATTAAAACAGCTGATTTCAAAATGCTGCACTGTGCAGAAACGCCATAAACAGTTTATGATGAACTGCCACGCTCTTAATTAAAACAATAAATCCAGCACACAATATTTGCGCAGCCTCCGGTCTGACCTTTGCCTCTTGCTATCCACCACCAAGCTGCCGCCGCGTTCGGCACGCCAGACGTGGAAGGTTTTAAAACATGATCTGAAAGGCACTAAAGATAAAATAAGAGAAAGTGTACCATTAGTCTCCGCAGTTATGATTAATTCAGTTCATATTTTACAATCTGGTTATGGAGTAAAACTGCAGACTTTACATCAAGTATTTGCCATTCACGATACCTAATGTATAAAAATGCTTGATATTTTAGAAAATGGCACCAAGCTAATTCACCACAACGCAGGAAGGACGGCGAATGAAATAATAAAAACAGCGTCATTCGTTAGCCATCGGAAGTAACCAACCAACTCAGTCATTGGACAGTCAGCCCGGGACAAGAAATACGCCGAGGGCAGCCCAGCTTCACCGCACCACGCGTCCCTATCTCTGTGCGAAAATACCCACTTAAATCTCTCACATCTGCTCCCGGAGCAGGCAGCGAGGGCGTTAATTACCAGGCAGTAATGACGGTAAATTTGTTGGACTGGTCCAGAGTCACTAAGCTAATCATCCGGGCTCTGCCAGCACCTCAGGCACAGACGAGTCTGAACTGGGTCCGACGTGCACCCTGGAGAAGGCTGAGGGAGCCCCTTCTGCTTCCGAGGAGAGGAAGCCTCGCTGTCAGAGGTGCAGGCGTCGTCGCTGTCGTCGGGGCAGAAAGAGGGAGTGTCAGGGCTCTTTGGAGACACAGGGAGAAGCCCTGAGCCGGCTGCGCCAGGCACCTCCCTCCTCTTATCTGACGGTTCTATTTGTCCCTGACCCCTGCCTCTGGACTTGGCCCAGCCCCTTTGACCCAGCTTCCCAACCTGCCATCCTACGGAACCCTTGAAGGTATGCACAGCCCTGGGATACAGCAAAGCCTCCAACGGGGAGGGGCTGGAGCCCCCTCCTCACCATACAACCCCATGTCTGCGTTGCTAGGTGTAGACCGCCAGGGTTCAGGATGGAGGCCAGGTAAGCAGTGCTTCTCAAGCTGTAGGTGGATGACCCTTGGAGCAGTGCAGGCTCTCAGTCCAGGGCCTAAGCCCTTTCTGCTCACATTGGGAGGTAAGAGCCACCAGGCAGGCCACCCCTACTCTTGGACAAGAATCTTCCGTGGGTAAGCTGGCACTGGCCTTCACCCAGCTCCACAACCTGGCAGCTCACCTCTTCAGGCACATGCCTGCCCCACCTGGCTGATGAGTATTGTGGCCCCATTGCTCTTGTCCTTGCCCAAGACCCAGAAGGGACTGTTGCAACTCACTTACAGGCTTTAGAAAGTGCTCTCCAAGGTCATGCTAAGCACCCAGGATCCTCTTCTTACCTGGCCTTAAAGATATGCCTGCGCCATTGTCTGGCTCTGGGGTCTCAGGAATTCTGCCACCATTGTCCTGGTAGGAGAAGGCATCAGAGAAGACATTTGAGCCCCTCAGCACTGTCCTTTCCTAGCCCCAGAATGACCCTCAGTAGGATCCATCACTAGTGTCTTTACTTTGGAGGGTTCGGTATTAAAGTTGGACACTGAATAAGGAAGACCAAAGGATTGATGGGTTTGGATTCTGATAAAGAATATTGAAAATACCAACAATTGTCCAAAGAACAAACATCCGTCTTGGAAGAAGCACAGCCAAAATGCTCCTTGGAGGCAAAGCTGGTGTGATTCATCTCAGCTGTTTGGACACGTTATCATGAGAGACCAGTCCCTAGAGAAGGACATCCTGGTTGATAGAAGAATAGGGCATCGAGAGAAAAGAAGAAAAAGGGAAGACCTTCAACAAGATGTATTGACACGGCGTGTGCCTCCATGAGCTCAGACATAAGAGCAGTTGTGAGGGTGGCACAGGACCAGGCACGGTTTCCTTCAGTTGTGCATAGGGTCGGAACTGATGCTACGGCCCCTAACAACAGCATTAGAGTAAGGTTAGTTGTAGCCACTTCCCACTCTTTACAAAGGACAATGCCCCGACAGGAGCCAAAGGCCTTAACCCTCTGTGGTAGTTACATACTCTGTTGTCAATGTGAGACTTAAGAGTGAGTGGGGTGGAGCTTAGCCTGTCAATCAGGTCGCAGCTTGATGCCCTCATAAGGAGCTAAGGAGATAAACAGCTCATTGGAGGAGCAACACAGGCTCCCTTCCTGTGAGACATTCCTGAGGGAAAGACACATGAAGCTACACTAGAGCCCTAGAGCACATGGAGACCCCTGCCAGCACTGAGATGCTTCCACTGCCACTGGATCCACAAGACTTTTCACCCATTGGCCTATGATCTTCCTGCATTGATGTGTTTTGTGAGTCTGAAGAGAACTTTATACATTGGTATCAGACATATGGGCTAATGTCGGACTTTTGGCCTTGATCTGGCCTAGGCCAGATTTTTTTTTTCAATATTCCATTGCTCTTGTATATAAAGCTCTTTCTTATACTCATATGAATGTCTGTGAATTTGTTCCTCTAGTCTACCCAGACTAACATACACTCCTTCCAGACCTCACCATCAGAAACATCCACCTCACACCCTGGACACCACATCAGTCTTTCCAGTTGACCAGCCCAAGTCATCTTGTGATACCACCACTTTTTAAATGAGAAAACAGAGGTCCCGGGACTGAGATATCTGCCTTGACATCGCCCAACCCATGACTGGCAGCACAGACTCACAGCCCACACCAGCTGCCTCTGAGACTAGAGCCCCTGTGTGCTAACAGCCGAATGTCACCCCTTGCCATCCTTCTTTGTGAAGAATCTGTGCTTCTCAAACGCAGGCATTTGGTTATATTCTTGGGGGTCCCCAACTCTGTCTTGAATAATTTTTAATTTTTAGTCTGTTTTCACATCAATGAAAATCCACCTTAAAAAACACAATGAATATAAACATATTCTGGATCATCTGGTGACCAACTGCCATGTGATTTCCATGCCAACTCTGTGTTTTCCATTATGTGGGTGGTGAAACGCATTCGAACCATCAGGGGCCAAACAGGGGCAGAGTTAGCTTGTCCCTGGTGGCCGGGGCTGAGGGAAGAGCAGATGCACTTATAGAATTCTGTTCGTGGAAGGGTAGCCCTGAGTTTCTCTCGTCTCATAACTGGAGAGAGGAGAATGGAGACCCTAAAAGCCTGTGAGCAAACACGGCAAATACAAAGCCCGTGCCTGAGCACTACTCCCTCCACCTACTCCCCGCCCGTCAGTAGAGATTGAGTCACCAGGGGGACGATGGAAACCACCCTCCCTTTCCTTCCCTATCAGTCCCTCGGTTTCTTTCCATCACTGTCCCTGTGCCATTCTGAAGAAGCAAGTTTAAAGCTTTCAGATCTTGTGCTACTTTGAGATTGTGCTGTTGTTAGGTACACGATGTACAACAGAACGCCACTGGGGCTATGTCCTCTGCACAGTTGTTTTTATGTTTGATTGTTTTGTTGCAGTCACTGTGTCAGTCAGTCCATCTCATGGAGGAGCTGCTTCCTTTTCTCTGACCCTCAACGTTACCACACATGATGTTCCGTTTAGGGACTGCTCTCTCTGGATAGCGCATCCAAAGTACGTGAGAAGTCTCACCATCCTCACTTCTAAGGAGCATTGTGGCTGTGCTGCGTACAAGATGGGAGTCCAGGGGTGCAGTGGGAAATGCATTGGGCTACTAACCACCAAGTCAGCAGTTCAAAACCACCAGATGCCGCACAGGAGAAAAGCCAGGCTTTCTCCTCCAGGAAAGAGTTATGGGGTATCTCCTCTGCTTGACAGGGCTGCTAGGAGTCCGAATGAACTGAACTGGAGAATAGTGGCTTTGGTGTGGGTGTTCTTCCAGGGAAGACGTGTTGGTTCTTCTGGCAGTACTTTCAATATTCTTCACCAACCCCATAATTCCAAGACATCGATTTTGTGATGGTCTACCTTAAATCCTGCAGCTAGGATCAGATACCTTTTTGTTATGCCAAAAAAATCACTTCTCTTCATTGAAAGAGAAAGATGTAGATTAAAAAAAAAGAAAGGGCGAGGAAAAATCCCAGTCCTGCCAGGAGGGCTGGCTCCAACAGAAGACCAGGAGCACCAGGACTGAGTCAGCACTGCCCCTGCCCTAGCCCAAGAGAGGTAATCTTCCCACCTGGAAAAGCCTGCGTCATTGCTGTCAGGTCCAGATTCATGGTGAAGTGGTGATTTACTTTCCACAAAACAACATCATCCTTTCCATCAGATTGATGTTGTTATTTTAAATTATATTGGTTTTATAATTTTCTCAGTATTTAATTTATAAATCGGACTTAGTTTTATCGTTGTGAAAAAGCTATAAGCATAAGGCGTTTAAATCTATTTTTTTAATGACCTGCAGTCAAGAACATTGCTATGTTTTCCAGGGAGTGCTTATGAGGATTACAGAACAGAAAGCAGGGTGAGCATAGCCCAGTGCCAGGCACATGCCAAGGGCTCCAGACCTGTTATTAAATGTTGTTCTCATGCTATATTAATAGACGTCACAACAAAAATGACTCCGGTTATTATTGAAGTTCTGAAACATTTTATTTCTTAAGAAGCTATGTTAACCAAGTTTGATGAAAAGTTGACGGCCCTACTGGATCCTCTGGAGGCTGCATGAAGAAGCAAACAGGGATAAAGCAGAAGTAGCTGTGAATTCAGTGAACAGTCGCCCCCCCCTCACCCCACCGCACCCTCTCCCCGCCCCACACACACTGGAGAGAAGGGAATTAGAAGGTGAGAGATCATGAAAAGACCAGGGGCAAGGAAAGTCATCTCCTGGGAGCCACCTGACCCCTTTCCTCAGGGCCAGCCCAATATTGGAGCTCAATCATGTTGTCAGAGGGTCACTTATCTAAGAACACATTGAGGTCGATGGTCCTTATCTTCAAGTCTTGCTACCTACTGGAACTGTATCCCCCACGACTGCCCCCCACCCCACCCTCCCCACCTGATGAGACTCCACCCGTCTTCCAGCAGACCCTCTGCACAAGAGCTTGAGATGTCCTTGGAACTGGTGTGAATCTCTCCCCAAGGTCGGGACATTGAATACCACCAGTCCTCTCCCTCCTCTGTCTCGTGACAAGAGGAAGAGGCTAGTCCCCTGGAGGATGGGCTTTGTCTTCATGAGAAACTCCGAGATTCCCCCCTTGCAAGCACTTTTAATGACTGGAAGGAAAGAGGAAAGAGAAAAAGAGCCAGTTGGGCACATGGCCAGACCTTGGCGTGTGCCTAAGTTCTCCTTAAAAAAAAACAAACTCGCTGCCTTCATGCCGCATGGACTCATAGCGCCCTACAAAATAGGGAGAGTGCCCCTGCAAGTCCCCCAGGCGGTCGCTCTTTATGCAAGTAGAGAGCCTAGTCTTTGTCCCAAGGAGCAGCTGCTGCCTTCAAACCATTGACCTTGCAGCTCGCAGCCCAATGAGAACCACTGCAGCAGTACAGGCCTCCTTGACTTCCCGCTAACTAGTCCACCCCCTCTTCCCAGACGTATCTTGGTTTGTTCCAAAGAGGGGGAAAGTCTGTCCAAAAAGGTTTTTCTTACCATGCTTCCTTCTAAAACTTTTGCTTATGCCTTTGAAACCCCAAAGTCAAGAGCTGACTTCTGACTTGTAGCATGCAATCCCTTTCATGAGGCAAACCCTGTCCCGTCTGATGGCAGCAAGGAAGTCGAGCAATGCCTACAGGAGCATCCACCCATATCCCAGCTACCACCCATCCCCAGACCTGTCCCCCAGGCCCCGAGACCACTGTGCTGAGCCTGCCTGTGACCCCCTGCTACCTGGCTTTGCCCCTCAGGGCCCATGTCAGCAGCGGGGGGCTGGTCGGCAGAGCTGGCACATCTGCACTGGACCAGGCACTTCATGGCACACCCGCTCTGAGCTGATCCTGCCTTCCCATCCCCAACCTCCTCTCCCCGGCTGCCCACCCACTCCAGCTGCTCCCCGGCTGCCCCCAGACCTGCAGGGCGCAGGCCAGAAGCACAGCCTGGCGCGCAGCAGGCTCCTGGGACGCTGTTGAGCTTTACAAGGGGCCAAATGGACCATTCACTTCCCAAAGCGGCCTTTTAGGAACACTCCCACACAGGGTCATAAATGAAGGCTTCGAACCAAGAACTTTTACAGGCATTTTGTTTCCAGAGTGTCTATTGAGTTTTACACTCCTTCGGGATATAGGCAGGTTATGGGCAGAGGGGAGGGAAGCAGCCCATTAATGTAAGGAGGAGAAAACCGTCCAAAATGAGCTGGACAGTCCGTCGTCCTGTGGTTTTCAGGCATTTTCATTACTCTTGCTCTAACCAAGGGCTTGGGCGTCCGCGCCCACCCGAAAGCTGCCGCGGGCTGCGGGGTGGCGCCCTCTGGCGAGCGGCGCGGCGCTGAGCCCCAGCCCAGGCCCTGCGGGAGCCGCAGCCGCACCGCGCGCACACGCAGCGATCGACACGCGCGCTCACGCGCACACTCGCGCACCCAGGCAGGCGTGCCTGTCGTCAGCCTCCGAGCGACGCCAGTGACACCGCCGCCCAGGCCTGCCCGCTGGGAGGAAGGAGCGCAATGCCATTGGTAAGGCAGCAAGACTCGGACTGGGTACGACGGCCCCGTGGCTTTCTGCGACTGTAAATCTTTAGGGGAGCAGAAAGCCTCGTCTTTCATCTCCAGCGGCGTTGGTGGGTTCCCACTGGTAACCTTGCGTTAGCAGCCCAGGGCTGGGAATACCGTGCCCTGCCTTCCTTGGACACCCCCCTCTCCAGCCTCCAAGCTCCAAGCTGATGTGCACCTGTGCCCTCCTGCCACAGACCCTCAAGTGCTGCTTCCACCTGAGTGTGTGTGCCCACCTGACACAGACAATTTCACCTGAAGGTGTGCCCACCTGACAGACAATTCTACCTGAGTGTGTGTGCCCACCTGACAGACGACTCCACCTGAGTGTGTGTGCCCCTCTGACATGGACACCTCCCCCTGAGTGTGTGCCCATCTGACACGGACAACTCCACCTGAGGGCCATGTGGCCAGCCCCCCTGAAACGAAGCACTGGACACCTCTCTTCCTCAAGGAGGGCTAGGGGTCAGGTGTGATTTCTGAGGCCAGCTCATACGAGCCTCCTTCCTCACCACCTCCCTGCCCTCCACCTCTCTGAGCATGCGCTCTGGAATGGACTTCTTCACCCCACCATTCTTCCATGGTGTTTTTGAGCGCCCCTCCTGTCAAGTCAGTGTCAATTCCTAGTAATCCCCACAGACCTGTATTCAATAACTGGGTTATTGATGGCCAGTTGGTTTTTTCCAAAAGTTAATGGCCAGGTCTTTCTTCTGAGGCACTTCTGGGTCTACCACAACCTCCAACTTTTCAGTTCAAAGCTGATCTAGCAAGTCATTTGTGTACACGCACACACACACACAATTCCACAGTGGCGGTGACATATTCCTGGATATGCGGGCCAGAGTGGTCTGACCCTGGCTCCAACAGTCCCAGCTTCCCTGACTAGGGGCTGGCTGAAGCTTCCTCATCTGCATAATGGAAGATAATCATAGCACTTGCTTCCCAATCCCGTTGTTAGAGCAAATGATGCACGACCCAGCAAAGTGCTTAGCCAACCATGTCTGGCCCGTGACTAGACTCTAAACGAGGGCCATCTTCGTTTGATGATCATCGTGGCTGTTACGGTGTTTTCTTAGTAACAGCACGTAGCTTGAGCCCTAGTGGAGACCGTGACCCATTGACTCCCTCAGCGAGCCCCACCTCCCCAAACACCAAACCTTCTGCATTTCCCACAGACTTGAGAGGAAAGAAATGAGCCCTGGTGGTAGTGTGGGCGAGGTGGTAGGCTGCTATCCACAAGGTCAGTGGTTCTAACCCACGACTCGCTCCTTGGGAGAGAGATGGGATTGCTTGCTTACAAAAGGACTTAGTCTTAGAAATTCTGTAACAGGTCTTTATTTAGATAAAAAGCAAAGCCAAACTCGCGGCCATTAAGGTGATTCTGACTCACACCAGCGCTGCAGGGCAGAAGAGAGGAGAAGAGTCCCTGTGGGTCTCTGAGACTGGAACCCTTAGGGGAGAGGAAAGCCTGGTTGTTCTCCTTGGAGCGGCTGGTGATTCTGATGAGCTCCCTCGGGTGTCTATGAGTCAGAATCCACGTGACGCTTTGGTGAGGGATTGAGAGAGAAGAACACTGATCTCATGTCTCCTCCGCCTCCAGGCCTCCAGCCACACTGACGTGCCCTCTGTCTGAGGGTGACTGCGCCCCTTCTCCCCTGGCTGCTCAGTGCCCTGTCAGCTCATCGCAGAGACCAACATGGCGGGACTGAGCTCAAAGGAGAGTGTTCCAATGGCGAGGAAGGACACTGGCATCCTCACCTCTGTTTTTATCCTGAGACTCAAATGTGCTCCAGAGATGCTGCCAGAAGGGGCGCCACACCCCTACCAGGATGGCACCCACTTCCACCATTCCCTACGTCCTTCATCCCCAGCACCCAGCCAACACAGGTTGTAACTTTAAAAGCATGGAAATCAGGGAAGGAAGCATTGCTAATTCTCATGGCAGCATTAACTCATTCACTTGCACATATGGGGTATTTGGATCCCAGTAGGTCTTCTATATATATAGCTTATTATACAGTAGGTGCAACTTGGGAGAATTAATGTTGCTATAGGAACATTCAGATCAAGGCTGGCTTTCAGCGGGAAGAGAGAAAAATAAGTTTTCCTCCTCGGTGTACTTCTGTTTTGAGTGTACTTCTGTTTCAAAGAGGAAGAAGGAGTGTAATCGAGTCAAATAAGGCAAGAAGGGGGCTTCCCCTAGTAGTTTGGGGCTGGTGAGAATTCCTGGAAGCAGCTTCCTGGGGAGCGAGGAGGGAAAACTCAGAGCCTGAGCAGTACCCGTGTGGCTAAGACAGCCAGAGTCAGAGATCAGATTGCTGGCAGTGGGGATGGAGAGTGGGAGGATGGGAGTCGGGTAAGTAGGGGGAAGGGATGGGGGGGGGGGGTGACTAGGGGGGCATAGTGAACACAGTTGACCAGGAGCCAAGGTCCTGAGGCCGAAGCTGGAGTGTTGTTTTGCAATGGTTTGGGGCTCCTCTGCAGAGGTTGCACTGAAAATCCTATGAAGAAAATCTGGAATGTGTCCCCTGTCCCGGATGCTACATGCCTGTGTCCTTGCCCTGAAGCTTCCTGTTACCCCCAGGAATAGGGTCAACGAACTGGAGCCTCTAGGGTGAGGTCACAGCTAGAGAGAGAGCCAGGACCCAGCTGTCTGCAGCCATCTCTTCCACCATGCTTCACCTGACTCAGCATCTTGTCGGAGCTGTGACCGTGCATCCACCCTGCCAATCCCTGGCCACAGCCCGACTCGGGCATCTGTTCTAAGTCTGAGCACTTGGCCCATCCAATTAGGAGCTTTCCTGGAAGCCTATGACGACAACCACCTGCCCCCAAGGGCTCCCAGGTGCTTAAGTTGACTACGTCCCTTCGGGAGAGCCAACGGTCCTGAGAGCTCATCCCCTCGACCTTTCCTGACACATCCGGGGGTCACAGCACAGCCAGAGACTCTGCTGACGGTGAGGCCAGCCTCGGAGCATCCCAGGACACCTTGTAGGTTGGCCCAGTCTCCCTGGCCAGCTCTCGGGCTCCTCTTAGCAGTCGAATGAGCTGGCAGTAAATATGGCAGCACTGAGCAGGAGCACTGAG